>JAQZBX010002371.1:0-72719 GCA_029593785.1 Cabassous unicinctus | reverse complement strand
TTATCAAATTTATCTAGAAGTGTAAGAGGCCCCAAAGAGCCAGAAACATCTTAAAAAGAAAAGTGAAGTTTGAGGACACTCACTTCCAGACTTTAAATCATATTACCTAGCTACAGTGGTAAAAAACAACATGGTATTGGTATAAAGATAGACACATAGACCAATGGAACCGAATTGATGGTTCAGAAACAGACCCTCACATATATGGCCAAGTGATTTTTGACAAGCCTGTCAAACCCACCCAGCTGGGGCAGAACAGTTTATTCAACAAATTGTGCTGGGAGAACTGGATATCCATAGCCAAAAGAAAGAAAGAAGACCCCTATCTCAAACCTTATACAAAAATTAACTCAAAATACAACAAAGACCTAAATATAAAAACAAGTACAATAAAGCTCCTAGAAGAAAATGTAGGGAAATATCTTCAAGACCTCATGGTAGGTGGTGGATTCTTAAACCTTACACCAAAAGCACGAACAATGAAAGAAAACATGGATAAATGGGACCTCCTCAAACTTAAACACTTCTGTGATTCAAAGCACTTCATCAAAAAGGTGAAAAGTCAGCCCACTCAATGGGAGAAAATATTTGAAAACCGCATATCTGATAAGGGTTTGATTTCCATTCTATATAAAGAGATCATACAACTCAACAATAAAAGAGCAAGCAATCCAATTTTAAAAATGGGCAAAAGATTTAAATAGACATTTCTCCAAAGAGGAAATACAAATGGCCAAAAAGCACGTGAAAAAATGTTCCATATCACTAGCTATTAGGGAAATGCAAATTAAAACAACAATGAGATATTATCTAACACCACATAGAATGGCCATTATTAAAAAAGCAGACAACAATAAGTGCTGGAGAGGATGTGGAGAAATAGGAACACTCCTTCTCTGTTGGTGGGAGTGTAAAATGGTGCAGCCTCTGTGGAAGACAGTTTGGCAGTTCCTCAGGAAGCTAAATATAGAACTGCCATATGACCAGCAATTCTGCTACTAGGAATATCCAGAAGAACTCAAAACTATGACATGAACAGACATCTGCACACCAATGTTCATAGCAGCATTATTCACAACTGCCAAAAGATGGAAACAACCCAAGTGTCCATCAACCAATGAATGGATAAACAAAAAGTGGTGTATACATACAATGGAATACTATGCTGCAGCCAGAAGAAATGAAATTGGGACACATGTGATAACATGGATGAATCTTGAAGACATTATGCTAAGTGAAGTAAGCCAGACACAAAAGGACAAATATTGCATGGTCTCATTAATATGAACTAAATACGAAGAATAAACAAATGGAGTTAAAACTTAGAGTATAGGTTTTTAGGAGATAAGAGGAGGGTTGAGAAGAACTATTGATGCTTAATGTATGTAGAAACTTTAATTAAGTTGACTGTAAAAGTGTGGAAATGGATAGAGTTGATGGTCACACATTATAGTGAGTAGCAACTGGTTTATAAATGGGATTGTGCCTTAAAAGGGTAGTCTGAGGAAGTAAATGTCAGTTGAAAGAACGCTAAAGAATAATCTAGGGACTGAATTACACAGTGAACCCAGAGGTGGATGAGAATTGTGGTTGAGGGTACAAATGCAAGAGTGTCCTTCTGTGAACTACAGTAGATATATATCACTATTGCAGAGTGGTGGGAATGTGGAGAAGCATGGGAAAACTACAGTTGGTACAACCTATAGACTATGGTTAACAGCAATACTGTAATATTCTTGCATCAATGCCAAAGATGTACTATGTTGATAATGGAGGTGTATGGAAAAAGTGTGCCAAATGTATGCTATGAACCATGGGTGGTGGTAATAGTCTAATATTATCTCATAATCTATAACAAATGTTCCAGCATGGTGTAGTGTGTTGGTGATGGGGTGTTGTATGGGAATTCTACTCTTGTGTATGATTGTTTTGCCAGTTCACAACCTCTGTAATAAAATATATTTTTAAAAAATAGAGTGGGTTGGGGAAGAAATACACCAAATGTAAGATAGGGACTATAGCTGGTAGTAATATTTTGACGATGCTCTTGCATGGTTTGTAACAAATGTTTCACAACAATGCAAAGTGTTGGTGGAGGAGTGATGTATGAGACCCCTGTATGATGTTATGTACGTTTATTTTGTAAGTTCACAATCTTTACTATGCACTTTATGAATGTCATGTATGAATGATATACTTCAATAAAAAATATATTTTAAAAAAAGGATGTATTACGAGAAGTCATAATTTAATTGCCTGTCCATGCATAGCCGGTGCAGAAAAGATTTAACAAAGCAAGTCAGAGACTGGTCTTCAAGATGTATTTTTTTCTCATTCCACACTCCTTCCCTAGGCCACTCTAGTGGATTCAATTGCCAGCCACACCAGTGGTTCTCATCCCTGGCTGCATGTTAGAAAGTCTAGCTTACATGTCTGCTCTTAGCTTGCACCTGGGAACTTATTGGCAAACAGTTCCCTACACTGACATGAAATTTTCCCTAAATTATAAGAGAGGCTCACTCTGCTTAAACTGCTTGTGTGAACAATGTGATTAATGCTGAACACCTGCTTTCCTTTCGGGAGTCTGAATTTTTGGTATGTGCTAGGCAGAGGGTGCCTACATGATCAGCTCCCAATAAAAATCTTGAGCACTGAGTCCCTAATGAGATATCTATTAGACAACACTTCAAAATTGTTGGTACAATTCATTGTTGGAAGAATTAAGCACGTCCTTTGAGATTCTACTGGAAGAGGTCTCTTGGAAACTTGTATCTGCTTTGCTCAAGAATTCGCCCCATGGCCCTTTTGCATTTGCTGATTTTGCTTTGCATCCTTTCACTATAGTAAATGTTAGTCATGAGTATAACTATATGCTGAGTCCTGTGAGTCCTTCAAAGGAATTACCATACCTGGGGGCAGTTTTGGGGACCTCTGACACATAGCCCATGCTTTAGATCAGGTTTCCTGTCATATAGCCTCTGAGATGGAAATTTGTGTGCAGCATTATTGAGAATGCTCTGGGGGAACAACACCAATGAGGTGAGAGGGAAGCAAGACTGGGCAAAGGAAGTGGTTGAATTGTTTTGCCGTTGCAACAAAGGCACAAGCATCCTAAGGTAAGCTCCAAGGATGATATGGCTCTGCAAAGATGTCTTAAATTGAAGCAAATGGGCTGTGTTTTTGAATTTCCTGCATCGATTGGACAGAGAATGTGGGCATAGAGCAGATTGGGAGTATTTCCTCCAGCTAGCAGTTCTTTATGAAGAGGATAATTCCTGGGGAGGACTCAAGTATGACCTATCAGCACCTAACACTTCCAGCAGCTGAAGTAATGAGTGCCTCAGTCATAAAGGTGGAAAGAGGGCTGTATATGCTGCACCGCTTACATACTTTTTTCTAAGAACTGCATCATCTTGTAGACCCTGCTGAAGGGGATGACCTTGAATGTCCCTGTTTTATCTCTCTGGCTACAACTGATTGGATATATAGTATTCAATTGACCAAGTAGGGCTTATTTTTTGGCTGGCAGCAAGAATTTAAGTAATTTTTCTCAAGATTTCATCCATGAGTCACAATGTAATAGTCACAGTGGTCATGGAGCATAGTGTATGTCTAATACTGATAGACAAAAAGAACAGAAACTCTCTGCCCTGCTAATCTTCTCTCCAAGAGAATTTTCCAGGTCCAGAGCTCTCTGTGGCTACACATGAAATAGGCAATAGACACCAGGGAAGATTTCCCATTTCTGGAACTATAATTTTAGCTGCTTCCTTTCTTTTGATACAGGGGAATGTTTCCCTTAGGTAATATGCAATTATAGGTCTCTCTTTACCAGTTTTGGAATTCTCTAGCAACACGATTTCTTTAAATTCTTAATTGGCTGCAAATGGTTTCAAATCCTAGTGACCCAAAGCTAGCATTTTTTCTGAGCTATGGTCCATAAACCCAGACCCTGTGGTTATATGCATTGGTATTAGACCTTGTAAGCCTTTCCTTTATATCTATTTTCTTAGGGCCTCAGCATCACTGTGTTCTTCCTGGCTTGCTCTTTAAAGCTAGGTAAAATATTTGCCTGGCGTGGGTAGATACAGTCAATTCACCACTTGTCCTAGGACTGCCTCTATGCTCTATGGATAAATAGTCCTATTGTCAGATATAGGAAACAAATCAGGAGGTGTTTAGGCTGAGGCAGAAAGAGAAAGACCAGGATTCTCAGGTTTTCTGGTTTCACCTGAGTCCAGTTTTTTTATATGCATGCATGCTCACACACACGCAATTTCCGGCTTCCCTGAAATACATCTAGAAAAGAATTCAGATTTTACCATTCTTAACCACATGGGTTGCTGATTAGCAACTGAACGGATTTTTTTGCAACATGTTTGTATGTTGTTCCTTTTTGTTTTCCCACAACCAGCTTAGGAAAAAAAAAAAAAAATCCCCCCTATTCATTCTTACTGAAGGCCATAGGAAGTATTCACCATACTCTTAAATCATAAGGTTTTTCTAACAGAGTCCTAAATCTCCATTCTGTAAAGCATGTTATCTGATCTGCCTTACTACTGAAAACAGGTAGTGTCATTTTTCCATCTCTGATCAGATGAATATTTAACTGAGGCAATTCCATGTTTTACTTTGCCATTTGTTACATTTCTAGGCCCCTATTTCTATATTAGAACAGTTTTTCTTTGTGATAATCTGGTTGGCAGAATTCCAAGATTCCTGCCCTCTTGTATATACTCCATGTATAATTTCCTGGAGTTTGGGCAAGGCCTATGAATATAGATAGTCACTCCCTTGATTAGGTTACAGTTTTTAAGACTCCACCTTAGCAGACTAGTGAGGGATACTCTCCTCTTGGCCTTGAAGAAGAAAATTGCCATGCTATGGAAAGGGCTACATAACTAGGAAATGAGGATGGCCTCTAGGAGTTGAGACCCCTGTCAATAGCCAGCAACAAAACAGAGATATCAGTTCTACAATTACAAGAAACTGAATTCTGCCAAAAATCAGAATAAGCTTGGGAGAGCACCCTGAGCCTCAGATAATATTGCAACCCTGGCAGACACCTTGATTTCAGCCAGGTGAGACCCTGACCAGAGGACTCTCCCAACCCATACCTGGATTGCTGATCCATGGAACCGGTGAGATAATAAATGTATGATAAGTTGCTAAGTTTATGGGTGATTTGTTACATTGCAATAGAAAACTAATACACGTATTGACAGAACCCATCTTAAACTAAAGCAAGAAGAGGCCCACAGGTGACTGAGAAGTGCATGCAATTGGCTGGATTCAAAACAACCAGATCCAGGCTTCAAAACACATTATAAGTATGCTGCCCCTCTCCATCTCTCAACATTGCTTTCTTCTGCCTTATTCTTTAGACAGATTCCTTCATGCAGCAAAGGAAGATAGTTCCCAATAGTACCGCCCTTAAAAATCATTATCCCAGAGGAAGAGGCTGTCATCCTTCACAGCATCCATCTCTTAAGGAAATCTGTGTTATCTAGCTGAGTCCCATCCACAACCCTCAACTGGTCAATGCGACTGAAGAAAATTGAGTATTTCTGATTGGCCAACTCATGAAAGGTTTTGATTAGCAGATAAAAGGAGAAAGGGAAGCCATAGCAACAGATGTTCTCTTTAAAATAACTCAGAGTATATGAATCTTGATCTGGGCCTCCTCTGGATGTCAGCAAGATCATTGCTTTGCCACCCTGTTTTACTCATTGGATAATTTCAAACAGCAACTACATACTTACTCAAGCTATGAGTATAAAAATGTGTGTAGTTTTATATATAAATGAAGCATGTTGTTTCTTATGGTTCCCGGGGAATAACGCTTGTTCATATGAATAAAATAAATATAAATAAGGTATAAATTAGTCATCTGATTATAGCTCAGTGCATGCGCTGGTAGATAATGAAATACTTTATCTTATCATCATTCTAATGCTTTATTTAGTGTTATTATAATTTTATAGATGAAGGTGAAGTTCAGAGAGTATGTGGGATTCACCTAAGATTTTTATGGGAATAAGTAACAAAATTAAAATCAAAGCAAAAGCCACAGAAGTTCAATGGTTCATAGTTAAGGAAGAATATGAGATTTCAACATATTAATCAATACAAACAAAACCAGGAAAGAAGTTCTGTGTAATATTTTATAAAGAATTTTAACATATTCAATGAAGTCTTTAATATCTTTATAATCCTTTTTAGCAACTCCTCTCTGACTTAAAAAAGATTTTTTTTTCAATCTGTTTCAATTAGCAAGTAAAATTTGCACAATGAAGATGATGGTATCCTTGAGCCCACCCACTCCAGGCCCAGGATGTTCACTTTTTTTTCCCCTCGCTGGGTGAAAAATAACAGAATCAATGAAGATCTTCTATCTTGATCATGCCCAAGTAAGAGAGAACCGGGGACTGAAAATTATAAACAGAGATCAGCAAACCAGATAAAATGAGAGGGATTATGGAAATATAGTAAACATATATCAGAATAGGTTTAATCTTTTAAAATGCATATATATTTACTGTCACTCTGAGAATTTTGTTCATTTGATAGCTTGGGTAAATATTTACATACTCTGTATAATGCATTTGAGTTTAATATGTAATCCGGTTAAAATATTCCTGGTTGTGACATAACTGACAAGTGAAATACTGAATAGGATTACCTCTATAAGGAAAATCATTCTGCTAGAATGCCTTAGGTAAAATGATATTCTCATACGAGTCTTCCCAACATTGAATATATCAACTTGCTATCAAAAGGCCAGTTTGGAACACTTCCTTTTTCAAAGTACTCCTCTTCTCCAAATAGCCAAACACAATTTCAGTAAATACAGGAAATATTACAGCATTGTAATTCCAAACATTAGAGTAGAAAGGAAGCATTCTCATGCTCTCAGGTAAATAATGCCTTATATTTATATGAAGCTTTGCCATGTTTAACTTGCTTTGACACAAACAAGTTTATTTGAGTTTCCCTTAATAAACACTGCAGTTTGTATATGAGAAAATTGACTCACCCCCTGAAATTATACAACCAGAATGGGGTAGTACTAGGGCCAGAAGTAGAAAAGTCTTCTACTTCTTAATCTAGGGGTCTTCAGCTAGGCCAAACTTTCTTTAGTATTTCCAGAGTATGCTATTTACAAATTAGGAACTTGTGGTAGGTGAAGACAACTGTTTACTCTCAGAACTAAACTTTTATTAGAGTTATTTTATCACTCAAAACTTAGATATTATTTTTCCTATTGCAATAAGAGGGACGTTTTGCTTTTGTTGCCTTTCTGCTTAGATTGAAATGAAAGGAAAAAGAAGGGAAGGGAAGAGAAAAATAAGAGTGAATGAATGAAAGAGAGAAGGGTGGAAGAAAGAAAGAAAAAAAGAAAGAGAGAAAGCAATTGTGAGATTGTTCAGATTTATCATTTCATCAATATTAAATATAAATTATCCAGAAGATGGAAATTCTCTCTTTTTTTGCTCAAAACAGAAGACCTTTAATCTGTACATGTTTAATGATAAACATCATGAAAGCCATCAGCTGGCCCCTGAGCAGGTTCTTTATCAGTGCTAACTCTCTTGTACCAAAAGATAATTTTCAGACAAACTCTAAGATTTCATTATTTATAGGTTAAAACTACTGCTTGTATGACATGCAAATAAATGTTCTTCTCTGGTTCCCTAATTCTATAATAAGAGCCTTGTGATTATATTAGCAAAACATTCCCAAGTTGGTGTATAAAGGTCTTGGGGAATAGTACAGATGCTTGCTTATCAAATTAATCTTGCTTATAAATTAAGAAGTTGCTGAAGCACAGTAGTTATTTAACATGCATAGCTACTTCAATGGAAAGGGAGAAACAATGTCTAGATTCTTAAACTAAATATAGTTTGAGTTTCAGGACGCTTTATGTTAACAAAAAGTAAAAGTTTCTTCCTTGAAGCAAAATATGGCTATTATAAAAACAACTAATTTGCAGTATTTTAAAATTATAGAATTAGTAGTATGGAAACCTCATTCATTATTTAATAACTTGAAACCTTTATCTTATCCTATGAAATGTTCGTAGCAGAGCTCATCATTAATAGTTACCATTACTAGGAAAGTACATTATTACAACCCCTATTCTCTTAGGCACATTACCGTATCATAAAGAAAAAAAAAACATAGAGCTAAAAGAGTATGATTATGATAAAATTGTTTATTTATCATGATGTCTAAAATGTCTCATGTATGACAAAGTGTGATTTCTAATTATAATATAAACTTTTGTGGCCCAGGGCTATATGGTGACATAATTGAAGGTGGATGGAAGATAGAGCTAAAAACAAAATAATATCAAATATTCGGGTAGGGACCATATTTTCAGGAAACTCATTTACTTATTCCTTCTTTCAGCAAATATCTATTAAGCTCTTATTGTGTTGGAGGCACTGCGCTTGGTGTCTCTGATGCCTAGCAACTTCAGTTCCCTGGTGGGGTTAGGAAGGCATTTGGGAAGAGCTTGATTTTGGAATCTAGCAGACTAAACTAATTCTCCCTCCCGTCCCTTAATACATGGTCAATCATGCATAAATTACTTAATCTGCCTGAGACTGCGTCTTATCTGGAAAATAGAAGTAATAACAGATCTATCATGAGTCCCCGAGAATTAATTGAGATACTATCTATAAATCATCTGAAGAGTGTCTAACCCAGAATTCAGCAATTCTTGGGCTCTTCGTGCTGAAACAGGAATAACTGAAGATGTTTACATGATGATAAAATTCCTCCTGGCTTTTTCTCTCTCAGATGAATTTCATAGATGAACAAAGAATACACTTCTATAAATCAGTACAGATTTTGGGGGAAATCTGAAAAAAAATTGATGTGCAAATGAATCATATAAAACTGGAGACTTGTCATAATCATAGTCTTATGATCATAATCATATGATTATGCCATAGTCATAATCATAAAGTATTTTATGTCAAGACGTGTGTTGAAATCATTTAAAAACCTCAAAATCTTTATTTTACAAGGATCAAAAAATAAAAATGACATTCATTTTTGTTTAAAGACACTTTATTGGTAAATATAGCTTATGTTTGGGGAGTTTTAAAACATATATTCAAATTTAAAGAACAGTAATTAAAGGAATAATCAGAAACTCACCATCCAAGGTAATAACCAACAGGACTGGTATTTTAGAAGCTTCCTCTCAGCATCCCTGAGCATCCCTTCTCAATCACACCTGTGTCATTCACCTCAAGAGGAAACCGCTATCCTAAGTTTGGTGTTAATCAGCCCCTTGCATTTCTTTATAGTTTTTACCAAAGGTGGCTCTAAATATATATATAATTAGTGTTGCCTATTTTCAAACTTTTTAATGATGAAATCATACTGTGAGTGGTCCCATGAATTATTACTCCCAACATTGTGTTTTTGGAAATTGGATGAATCCAATTCATAGCTGTAATTAATTTTCACTGCTATATATTAATACATTCTATGAATATATCACAATTATTTATCCATCTACAATCAATCAGTATTTGAATTGTTAACTTTTTTCTGTTACAAACTCTGCTGCCTTTTAAATTGTCTTCTGCACATATGCAGGATTTTCCCTAGCATGTACACTTAGGAGTGGAATTGTGCTTGTTCATCTTTACTACATATCAACAAGCTCTCTGCCAAAATGTTTGCACAAGTTTTCACTTCATGTGCAGTGAATGCGTGGTCCCATTGCCCCACAGTCTTGCCAACATGTGGCATTGCATGAGGATGTGTTACTAAGACCTCAGTAGGTACTTCTGGGACTGCAAATGAACTTGAGCATCTTTTCATGTGTTAAAAGGTCATTTATGTATCTCTTTTATGAAATGTTCATTTGTGTTTTTTGTTCAATTTTAGTTAGTTGTTTCCTTTTTTCTTATTGATTGATTGGTAGACTCATAATACTTTGCTGATTATTTATGTTGTGAAATTTTTCTCTGTTCTTAGTTTGTATTTTGTAATCTCTATGGTGTCTTGTGTTTATCAGAAGTTACTAATTTTAATCTAATAATAGATTTCATCAATCTTTTCCTTTATGGTTTGTATCTTCTCTTTATTATTTAATAAACTCTTCCCTGTCCTGACATCAAAAATTGTCCTATAAGAAACATAAAAGAGTCATTATGGGGAATTTTTCTTTTAATGATATGAAGTAGAGAGCTAATATGACAGTTTTGTTTCCCAAGTGAGTAAGCAATAATCTCAGCACCATTTTTTGAAAAACCCATTCCTTTCCATTGATCAGCACTGCCAACTATGTCATAATTAAGTTGAATTTTTATATATGACATGATAATTTTTGGTCTGTCTATTCTATTCTATTTGTCTAGAAGCATATCCTTGAGCCAATGCCATACTGTTAAAATTTCTATAGCTTTACAACATTTTTATAGTAAAGCAAATATACTCCTTCAGGGACACTTTTGACCCTTTACTACTGTAAATAAAAACCAGTTTGCAAAATTCCACAAAGATCCTGTGGGTACATGATTATAATTGGTCTGGGGAGTAGTGGCATGTTTATTATATCTTCTTAACTAAGACATGGATGCCTATCCATATTTGTCTTCTATATCCTCAAGTAAATGTCATAATATTTTCCTTATATAAAATATTTTGCTACTTTTTCATTGATTCCTATTTAGTATGTTTTTTCATTTCTATATATAGTAAATAGTTTCTACATTTTATCCTTCCATTAAATATTTAATCTCAATTAAAATTTCATGCAAAATTTTTTTTCTAGAAGACCTGTTTTGTCCTTTTTCAAATTTTCTTGGTCATTCCGCATGATGACTTGTTACCTGCTTATAATTGCAAGCATCTCTTTTATTTCTTTAAACAATTTAAATTTAGATTTTAAAAAATTTTGTTTCCGGTAATTGTAACATCCAATTTCATTTTGCATATATTTCTTGTTGGAGATTGAATCATGTTCCCCACAAAAGGCATGTTCAGGTCCCAACCACTGGTCCTGTGGATATTAACCTATTTGTAAATAGGACCTTTGAAGATTTAATTAGTTAAGGTGTGTCCAAACAGAATGAGGGTGAGCCTAAATGTAATATGGCTGAAGTACTTATAAAGGAAATTAGGGAAGAAAGGAGGAAACCACAAGGAGCAGGCAAAAGTTGGAAGTCACTGGAACCTGGAAGAAAAATACCACCATGTGCATTGCCACGTGACAGAAAAGCCGAGGAACCCCAAAGATTGCCAGTCAGGCAGATTATGACCCTGGGAGGAAGCAAGCTTTCTAGTCTCTGAAACCGTGAGCCAATAAATTCTTATTGCTAAGTCAACCCTTTGTATGGCATTTGTTTTAGCAGCCAAGAAATGAATACATTTCTTCTGGTTGCAACTCACAGTACATCAGTTCCTTATATATTTTGTGATTTTTTACAATAAAATTCTCACTTTCCTCAGATTCTTCATGTAGGAATTATTTGAATCTTGGATTGATGTTCCTCCATAGAGGAAATTTACTGGCTATTACAGTATTCATCATTTAGGGTCACCATATACTATATTTCGCTTACAATTAAATTATCTACTTGAATTTTATTTTTTAATTTATTATACAGCTGACATGATTTTGAACCAAAAAAAAAAACAAAAACAAAAACAAATGTGAGTTGACTATGTTTATAAATCTTCAGGGGGATATTTTTTTCCCTTCAATAAGCACCACAATTCAAATATGTGCATGTTTTGCTGTTCCCTTCCATGTAAACTAGTTTACTTTTTATCCATCCTTGTAGTGAAGGTATGGACCTTTGAGCTTCCAGTTTTAAGTGGAAAATTCTAAACTGTGGCTGGCCATAGATTTTATTTCCTGTCTTCCTTACCTCAAGCTACCATCAGTATGGAAGCTCAGTCTCTGGCCCTCAGCAGAAACTCTTAGGGTGATTGACAGCTTTTTATCTGGGATGTATCTCATGGTTCCTATTTTCACTCAGGTTTAAGAAAAATTCAGGTTGCTTATTTTGTACCAGTTAAAAACGTTTTTTTTAAATAATTTGCATATAGGTAGACGTCAAGCATTTTAAAAAGAATAGTCTGGTGGTTTTTATTTTAATTGAACTTTAATTTTTCCCTCCCATGTTTTGTACAGTCTTCCTCTCCACAAATGTTCATGAGGAACAAGAATGAACAATTTAAAATAGAAGCATATGTAAACCCTGTTCTTAAAAAATAAATTATGGAATTTGCAGATTTTGACATGTGTCTTAATATAAATTTTACTTGTGTGATTACATATTGAACTATTTATTTATTCATATAAATCTAGCTCTTTATTCAAAAAAGATTGAGCATTTATAATGAGATAAGCACTGTGATAGATTCTGGGGAAAAAATACTAGGCAAAACAGACAAGATTTCTGCCCTCATCAAGCCTATATTCACTTGGAGATAACATTCTATCTAATAAAGATTAATTGCACTAATGCCTCATATTCATATATGTTCATAATCTTCATATCATTCTGACTCAGATGCAAAGTACATGTATGTTTTTGACTCATGGTTGAGTATTGCTTTAGAAAACCCTCAATGGTTGCCCATTTTTTCCTTAGCCTCTTCCTACTCTAAGCATTTCTTAGACCTCTGATTTTTTATCCCTTTTTCATTTTGGACTGCCCCTCAATAACTTGCATAGTTCTAAGTGTAACAGGGGCTCCTTGGCTATTTATGGAATGAGTAATTTGATAAATGAAAATAATGAGTTTATTAAGGACAAGTTTCCTCTTGTGTATGGATTTCTTCTTTCACAAATGAATCAGGTGAGAAATTGCATTAAATACTTATTATGATCCCAGGTGAGCTGAGTGCCCTTTGTTAAAAGGGAAAAATGCTAAAAGAAGCTTTCAGTAACATCTAGAAATCTAGAATTATTTATCTGTGGAATTTTGCAAGCAATTTCTTCTGTCGATCACATTTTCTCCTAGTAGGCACTGGGGCCTGGGTTTTTATGTTTTTTTGTTGTTGTTTTTTTTGACATTTTATCTACGAGATAATGACTCTCTCAGTTATAGGAGAATACAGTTCCTTTTCTAGCTAAAAAAATGATATTTAGAGTCACCAAAAGTTATTTTTCAACATGAAACATATTGATCAGAGCCATGTTTCTATGGCTACTAGGATTCTCTAACAAAAAGAGATAAAATAACAAGCAGATTACTGAATGTTATGGTCTCAGTGCATTTTATTTTCCTTTGGGTATCTTATAAGCAATATAAAAGGTCTAGTATTTAAAATGAAGAGAAGGTGAGTGAACTTTCATTTATTTGTGTGATAGTTGCATTGTGATAGGCATAAAAACTCAGAGGTTTTGTGTGGCCATTGGGTTTTTGTGTTGATTATTTCACTATGGGAGGAAGGGTTGTGTGGTTAATGAATAGACAAAGGCAGTGTGGCCATTGGGTTTTTGTGTTGGTTATTTCACTATGGGAGGAAAGGTTGTGTGATTAATGAATAGACAAAGGCAGACTTTGGCCAATACTGCAGATTGACTCATTGATTCGGTTCCAACCCACTCCATTCAAGAAGCTGTAAAACCAAAGACTTCTTAGCAGGGTCTGGACTAGCAGCATCCTAAAATTTAAGAAGACTTTCATTCTCAGACTCATGAAAGTACACTATTGGCACCTGAGATTGAGTGCCTCCTTAAATTTTTTGCCCTGGCTGCCTAGCTTGTCTCGCCCTAGTCCCAGCCCTGTTCCTCAGACTCCCTGACAGCACCATGACCTAGCCTCTGCTGGGTGTGATTCCATACTTGACCCAGCCTCTGCCAAGCATGTATACACCCTTGTGAAACTGGGAAGTAAAAAGTATACAGAGTCCCCTCTACTAGAAATGTTTATGTTTTACCTTGCAAGCAAGAATGTAGAGGAATTTGAGCTTCCCTCATTAGCTTTATCAGAGGTTCCAGAAATTGGACTCCAGTTTTGCAGGCACTGAGTGGGAAAATTCAGGGAGAACATATGGCATCAAATTTTGCTGGTATGAAACTCAGCTGAGAAGTTGTTCTCCTGAAACTAATAGTTGTTGTGGCTTCTTCTTTATTCTTTGGGCTCTTAGCACTAAGACTATCATGGCAACATCTCCATCTCCAGACCTTAGCAGAGCTGGGATGGCCCTGGAGCCAGGAGCTTCCAGATCAGACAGAAGCAGCAACTCTCTTAGTGACCAATTCTACAATAATATTCTGGAAGTAATCTTGGATGCTCCACCTATGTCCTGGCCCTGTAGTCCTTCCAACATTTTTTTTAGCATATAATTTCTTTTCTACCTTTCTAATAACTGCAACAGAAACTTGAATGATGTAAACAGAGAGTATTTCAATATTAAGGAAAAGAAAGACTAAATAAAGAGTTTCCTGGTTTATCTCCAGGATTGACTAGAAACAAATGTTTACTCAGGAAACATTATTTATATATTTTCAATTTTTCACCATATTAAATATATGATGGATACTTGTTTGGACTGATAAGAAGGGAATTCACTTTGAATTAGGCAGAGAAATCAATTATTTATCAATAATAATATATTGATGATGTGATTAGAAATCTGTTCTCTAATCTGAGAAATATAAAAATACATGACAAAACTTCCCTAAAGAAACTGCAATTGTTTTCATTTTTAAGGAAATGAAGAACTTGAAATTTGGGAAATAAGATTGTCCTCCAAGAAGGCAAGTATCTGTAGGATGCAATATATATGAATTATATCTCCATATATAATTGTTCAGGACATACATATTCAAAGTTATCTGATTGAATATATTGCTAATTATCAAGAAAGAATATATCAGTTAGGAGGTGAGAGATTGGTCTCCTCCAGAGGAATGATAAAAGTCACAGAGACAAGACTGGCTATCTCTATCCAAGTACCAGCCTTAGTCATGTGCCTTGCAGTAGTTCCAGTTTCCATCTCATTGGAAAGACAATTCCCATTATCACATGACCATGTTAAATTATCTTAGTCTCCTGCCATTATACTTCCAGTTTTCCTGATGCCCTTTACTCTATTTCCATGCTTACCACATAAAGTTATAATTATGCTTTAGAGAAAATGCACAGTTAATATTCACATACTCTCTCTTTTGTTGGAGTAATTACATATCTCATATTAAACTATCATATTGACATTCTTGCTTATTCACCACTGTTTTAAACTCAGTTAATGGAAATCTTTTCCTACAAAATATACTATTTCTTGATAATCTTATAAAATCAAATTTTGAGGCTGCAAAACTGAGGGTTAGAGCCAATGACCCCCTATGAGGCCTATTTTTAAGACAGCTAATGCACCTTTCCACAGGAAACAGGACAAGCAAGACATTGTGATATAGCAAGTAGTATTCAAGGTTTTTGTTTTGTTTTTGTTTTTCCAAGAGCATAAGAGAATGGCTCCTAGATGTCCTCTTCTTAGTCACCCGTTTAACTTGGACTTCCAGAGTTTCCAAAGCTATGCCCCAATTCCTTTCTTTTTCTGTATTCTATATGTATATTGAAATCTAACCCATTTTATCTATGCTTCCCTAAGGTAGGATATCCATGCTTTACTGTAGATAATTGGAAAATGGCAGTGAATATTTCCAATAGAATATTATAGATGATCTCTTAGGTAACTTCCAACCCTAAAAATCCAGGTTATCTTGAATGATCACCATCTTCTTTGCCTCCTGAATAGTTCTGAGTGAAGGCTTTAGTATTAAATCATGAATGCCTTAAAAAGAAATTTAGTTTAAACTTCAAAAATGTCTTATACTGCTTTTTAACCACACAGATCTAAATGAATAGCTGAAGGTTTATAAATGTTTCTTACTAATGATGAAACAAGGCTATTTTAACAAAAATATTATAATATATGGATTATATATTTTCATAATTTTCTTCTGTAACCCAATTTCAGGAAAAGAAATTAATTTTTTCACCACATAATCTCTTTCTCCTTTTGAAATCTGATCAGGAATATTATGATTCAATTTTGAGCCTAAATCAGGGGATTATAAATTGGGCTTTGCAATCAAACAATCCAAAATATACTTAATACCAGGCCTTTAAAGAACAAAGTATCATCCCATTCAGTTTTTCACTAAAACCTCTTGCATAGTCTGGGCAAGTGTTATTCATTTTTCCCATCAGGCAGTTGTAGAGAAGGCAGCACACAGGGTATACTGGATTCCCTAAAGTCATTGAATTACTTAGTAGTGGACTTAGTTTGAATTCAGGTTTTTTAAAAACTTGATTCAATGCTATTGAGGTATAATTTATAAACAATAAAATGTACTCATTTGAAGTATGTAATTTGAGATTTTTCATGAAACTACCTCCACAATCAAGATATATAACATGTAAATCAACCCAAGTTCCCTTGTGCCCTTTTGCAATCAATCACCCTATCACCACTACCCATGGTCTTAAGCAATAACTGATAAATTTTCTGTCCCTACATATTGGTTTTACCTTTTCTAAAATTTCATATAATGAAATCATGCAGTAACTACATTTTTGTGTCTTGCCTCTTTGGCTGAGCATATACATGATATTCATCCATGTTACTGTGTGTATTATTATGAACTGAGATAGTTGAATGCTAGACTATTTTTATTTCCAAGAGACTGTGCTGCAATGCTTTCTTCTCCTCATTCCAGCTTTCAAAAGCCTGAGTTTTTCATTCAAGTGGGCTATTAAAATTGCCCCTATCTAATCTCCTCATTTGAGAGCATATTGTTTAAGAGTGCTCTTTCAAGAATATTATTGTGTCAGCCCCTTGTATGAAGTCATATTGCCTTTAGCAGTAGTGTTTTAGTTTGCTAAAATCTCCTGGGAGCAACCAGAAATTGGTTGGCTTTTACAATGAGAATCTGTTAAGTTAAATCCTTTCAGTTCTGCAGCTGTGAAAGTGTCCAAATCAAGGCATCATCAGTATATCCTTTCTCCCCCAGCTGCAACTGTGGGTGATTAGGCACATGGCAGCATCCACTTGTCTCTCTCCACTCCTCTGGGCCTCATTGTTTTCAGCTTCGGGCTGCTGCGTCTGTGGCTTTTCTCTCTCCTGGGTTTGTTGATTTCAACTTCTGGAGGCTTCTCTCTGTCTCTGCAGCTTTTTCTGTATCTTCAGCTTTTTATTCCTTCCTTTATAAAGGATTCCAGTAAGAGGATACAGACCCACCCTGGGTCATGCAATCTAATCAAAGGTCCTTTATTAGGGTAAATTAATCAAAAGGTCCCACGGAGACACACAGGAATGGATTAGCCCTAAGGATTTCATTTTCTGGGGTCCACAAAAGCTTCAAATTGCCATAAGTAGTGCTCAAAGTGTTTTGTGGAACCTAATGAGGTGATAAGAGCACATCTGGGCCAGCTGAGTTTCTGGACCCACCTCTCTGTCTTCAACCAGAGCACTTCTGTTTTTCATATTTTATATATTAGGCTTCCATGTAAAATTTTAATTGCTTTAAAAATTTGAAAGTGGCTATTCTATAGAGCAAATACATTCTCTCACCATTGACTGTTCCTCCAATCTGTGTCTCATCTTGAATGCCATCTTCAGTCATCTTTCTCCCATCTGCACTTATAACCTATGCTTCAACCACACATAGCTACAAACCTGCTCCTTCACTCATCAAGATCTTTTACTCTCAGCACCTTTGCTCCAGCTACTCCATTTGTCTGCAGTCATTTTCTACCCTTAGTCATTGCCCATCTAATAAGCAACTAATTAATTCATCACTTAAGACATTAAGATCTACATGCACCTTATCTATGAAGTTTCCCTGACTTCATCACCTAAAATGTAGAAACAGCAACTCCCTTCTTTGCAATTGCACAGTTCCCTGGACATATTAGCACTTGCAATAGGTGCTAGGAAGATTGATTTTTCTCTCTAGACCCATTTTCTAAGGAAACTTTCCTCCTCCATTTGTATGATTACCTTGGAAGCATATTACAAAACAGCGACACGACCCAATAGTCACAGTTATTGGTACAGAGTGATGCATGACCTCACTAAATCCAATCAGAGACTCTTCCTCATTTCCTGCCACCAGGACACAGTGCATTGGTTTAGGAAGGGCATATGACCCAAATTAGGCCACCCAGAGCCCATAATAACTTTCCATTTTTTGCTTAAGTGAGTTCAAGTTGAGCTTTTCTACTTGCAAATTTTTAAAAGTACTAAAAATATATAAACTCTGAAGTTCATTTATTTGTTTTTTTCAAATCTGTATTTTTCCTTGACTGCCTTCTTGGTCTATGTATTTCTAACATCTAGCTCAATGCCTGCTGCAAAATAGATGTTTAATAAATGTTTAAAGAGTGAATGAACACATAGGTTGATGAACAAATGTGCCTGTCAAACAAAAAAAGATGAAAATCAATTTATAACAACTAATTTATTTAGTAATTGAAAGTAAACGCAACTGTATGTAAAATATATTTTAAAAAACATGGAATTCAATGTAAAAATATAATAAAATAAACACGCAAACACAAGTGGTTATAAAAGGATTAATTTAGAGAATAAGTTTCAAGATTTTGAAATTTCAGTCTGTCGTAAGTGTCTGACACTTTCGAATCATGCAAAGGAGCCATTCTTAATTAAATAATTTTCACACTATATGTACAATTGTGTAAAAGCATCTCCAGGAAGCCTCAAGGTGTTGAACTGAAAGGGTAGAAGTAAGCATATTTACAGATGGGCAAATAAGTGGGAATGTCACATCATTGGCTTTTGCTCCTTAACGTAGATGAAAGAAACTTACTTGTTTACTCCTTCCTGGTTAGTTCATAGTGGGACTCTGGTTAATTTGCCATGCTATCTTCAGAAGGAGACAATTTAAGATGAAGTAATAAAGATCATCTGACCTCTAGACTTATTTTATGTCCTTAAAAAATCCATATATATAATAATATGGGGAATGCATTTCCTTTATTTTGCCCCCAAGTCTTATTAAATGTAAGGAGTACCATGCATTGGGTATACAAAACTCAATTCAACAAAAATCCTATCCTTGAATACATAACAATTCTACGGAGAACATGTATAGAGAAATAAATTATAACACAATATGCTAAAGTGCTATAAAAAGGATATGAATAAAATGCAGCAGAGATAACCTTGAATCACGCCAAAGAAAATGCTCTAATAGCCTAGTAAAGAGTTTGAAGAGTATGACCTATTCTAAATGTAAGAGTTTCTACCACTATTCATATTCCTCAGCTAATTGTAGCAAATTTAATTGGCCGTCTCTTCCCCATTCTCATATTTCATTGAGTAAAATATCTATTAAAGACTGTTGGGGAGAAAGGACAATCCACTAAAGAGACTACAATCAGATCAAAGAGAATGATTTAATTCCCATTATGTATTGTCATCATAAATATTTATGGTGCATAATCTTGGGTTTGATCATCTACAAGGTGCTCTTATAGCTTAAAAGCTAAAGATAATTGATGAATTCTCTGCTTCCACATATGAGACACACTTGATAATTATGTACACTTAGGATTCACCCTACCAAAGAGTAGAATGGGCAGCTATTTATTTGATTTGAGCTTTATAGGATCTTGAAAGAAAGGAAGGCAATCAAGTTCAGAAGAACAGAGAAACACAAACTACTTAGATGAAAAAACGTGTTTTGTTTGCTTTACAATTTTAAACATTACCTTTGAAACCAATGTGCTTTATATACTTTTTGTCTAATATATACCCAATCTATTTTGTATATCTATTCATCTGTTATTTGTGCATAAAGTACCTCAAATTTTGAACCAGAAAATTTTGTGATATATAAGAACAAAAGAAAAAAAATAAATCTTCTAAATCCCATTTGAAGTAAGTCCATATATTTATTTGAGGCATTTTTATTGAAAACCAAATGTGCCAGAGAGTATTGTAGGAACTGGAGATATAACGGTAAGTAAGAAAGACAAATTACTTAGTATTCTTTTGAAGAAAGATACAGAAGTACATTTTCCTTAGCTTAAACATGCCAAAGAAGTCTATATTATAAGTCTAATGAAATGTCCAATAGACCCATGGGTCAAGGGTCTCTTTGGTTTTGAGAAAAGAGTGAAACCAGTACTTAAATAGTATCAGGATTCCCTCTTCATCACTCATCTCCACTTCATTTCCTTGGTTGGCTTCATTCTCCATGCTCATTGCTGACAGACTTTACTTGACAGGCTACATAATTTGGATTTGGCCTTCCTTGCATCTCATAATGTATACTTGTTATCTGCTCAGTCTCTTGCTTTATCCTGAAAGAACTCTATAGATAGTCATCATGGTTATAACAGTGGACCCCACTAGCCATTTTACACCTGAATTTTTGATGCAGAAATGGGCAGCTGACCCAAGATGATACAGTAAGAATTATTGCCCATGGCCAGTCTCTTGAATAGAGACTATTTAAGCTGGATTGCTATAGGGCCAACATATCACCATGAGAGTTACATGAAAAGCTCTTTAAAAACAATAAGGCAAGGGGCAAAGCAAACAACTTCATGGGTATCTATGACAATATAAACTGCATTGTGGCATTTGGACTATAGTATATTAAAATATAGGTTCATCAAACTGCCTGAAATTTTTCACTTCTTTAAAGAAAATACAAAAATATTCCTTGAACTAGTGGGTTTTCCTAATGTATTTATCATTTGCAGAATTCCCATTTGTTTACAACTTATCAGGAGCGTATTCAATGCCAAAGCAGTGTGCATTTCTTGCATATATAAGTCCATTTGATGTATATGAGTTTCTGCCACCAGGTCTGAAGTATTGATCAATTCTCATCAAGGACGGCACTGGTCTCTGAAGATTTCATCATGAGTTAATGATTCCTCAGACTCAATGTGAGTTAGCAAAAGTGGTAGGTGGGAGCAGATGCTGTTAAAGTATTCTCTTCACTTTTAGCATTTTGGTTACTGATCTAATGAGATTTTCCTATATTCATATTGGATGTAGTTCTGCAATTTTTTCATCTGCATTGGATAGGACATGTATAAAAGAAGTACTGACCTTTGGTGATGGGTCAGATCACAAGTAATTTGAATGGTGAATGCTGACAATCAACAAGCAAATTCTTTTGCAAAGCGTGGAGCAGTACAGGTTGGCTGGTGGCCCTTTCTTAATGTCCAAAGAACTCTTACTAACATATTTTAGAGAAAAAAAAAATTTAAACCCTTGGATCCTGTCATATTGAAAGGAAAGAGTTCTTGCAGAAATTTTTATTTTTTGTGCTCTCAGAAGTAAGAAGAAAAACATCTCTCTTTTATTAAGTACATGTTGTGATTCAGGTGCTTTATGTAATAGTATATCAACAAGGAGCTCTTTTTTGCTCAGTTTTGACTGAGATCTCAAAGTTTGGAAAACACACACACACAAAAGATGCACATATTGCAGTTACTACTGGGTGAAAAGTTGACCCCAAAATTTGGCAGTTTAAGATACCCATTTATTATAGTCACAGATTCTGTGGTCATGAATTTGAATAGGATACAGCTAGGATGGCTTTTCTTTGCTTCAAAATGTCTAGGGCCTTAGCTCACTCAAAGGCTGGGAGTGATTAAAAAACTGGGAACCAAAACCAAAAGCTGGGAACATGTTTGGCATCTGGAATAAGAAGATTTGAAGGCTAAAATTGCCAACTAGATTGCCAATATACCTCTCCAGGTTATTTGGCTTCCTCACAGTATGGCTGTCTCAGGGATCCAAGTGCAAGCGTTCCCGAAAACAAAGCAGAGGCTGCATCACCTTTTACGACCCAGAAAGTCACACAGTGCTACTTCTACCATACTCTATTGGTTAAAGCCTGTCCACGTTCTCGGGGAGGTAGCATAGATCCTGCTCTCAATGGGCATCAAAATTTGGTACCATTATTTTCATTATTTGCCAAAGTGCCAAACTGCATAGGCAGGACATGCTATAAAAATTGAAAAATTGTATTGAAATCCTTAGCACCTCACCTACCTCAAGGATAAAAAAGAAGATGTGAAAAGGTAGAGAAAGCAGACATGAGGACTGCTTTGGAGAAATTATCAGTATATACTATATTTCACAACTCATATCAAACACTGTGAAAAATAAGTAATGGAAGATTTATTTTCTCTCACCTGACTAAAGAAATGCCTTAAGAGTTTGGAGAGCTTATATACTTTGCTTGAAATTAAAGGGATGCAGGGAGTGGCATCTGACTCATGCCTGAAAAGTGTAAAGATGAGTAGCTTTGACTAGTTGAAGAAGACTACAGCAGCAGAATAAAGGAGTCTTCACTGCAAGTAAGCCACACTTCCAGAGTTTGGTTGGGCAAGTATGCCTATATGTTTTCCTTGTGTTAGAATGGATGTAGCATGCGTCATCTTGAAAATCTACCCCAATCTCTTTCTTTCAAAGACTAAGGAGACCTTGGCATAAAGAGGCTAGAGATACTAGAGGCAAAAGCTAAAGGGGGTTTGATGTGGCCAGCTGAAGGGTTTTAACCTGCACTAGAAAAATAAAAGATTTACAGAAGCAACACAGGAAATAAACCACTTTGGACATCTACCACACAGAGAGCATTACTGCAAGATTACAAGTACAAAGAAGTACAAAGAAGACCTCTTCTGCACCCATAACTTTCCAACTTTCACACTGTGTCACAAAATAGCTTTCTGGTAGGGGAATATGTCAAGTTAAAACAAGAATAGAAAACTTTCCATTCCATCATCTCTGCAAGATAGGGGAAAATAAAAGTTGTTAACTGAATGAGAATTCAGTGTTTCAAATTCCAGTCTACAGATGTTATTAAAACTTGGATAAAAGTTATCTATAGAGTACCTAAGAATGACCAAAGTTCCATGAAATCTGCACAAGATTTTGTGAGGAATTAAAGATAAGCAGGCCCTAGAAAAGATAGCAGTTTACAAGAAAAATTGTTGGGGGTTAATCGCGTAGCATGCTCACTTCCTAACTTTTCTGAGTGTTTCAAAAACCCTGATTCATATGTATATAGTAAATTTTCTTTAATTCTCATGATAGCTCTAATGAGGTAGGAGATATTATTCCCTGAGGCAAATAAAAGATGGTCATAAACTCCAACAGTCCTTCCATGGTGAGGTGGAGATGATGTGCTCTCACCTTGAATGTGAGTGTCTCTGTGACGCTATAACAAATTGAAAACAACAGATATGATTCTGTGCCAGTTTCCAGTCAAGGCCTTAAGAGACTGGCTGCTTCCATTTCTCTTGGAAAACTTCTCTAAGATTACTGAGACACCATGAAGAAATCCAAATACCCTGAGGGTGCCATGCTAGAGAGGACATATGTAGGATGCTCCAGTTGACTACCCCATCTGAGCCCAGTCACCCCCCACACAAGGTGTCAAACAAGGGAATGAAGTCATTTAGGACATCAGACCATCTCCCAAAGGAACACCACTGGGTGACTTTAGCTGACACTCTGAGGAACAGAGAAATTGTCCAGCCATGCTCTGCATGAATTAATGACTCACAAATGCATAAGATTATTATAATAAAATCTGTTTTATTATAGATTTTATTATAATAAATTATAGTGGCTGTTTCAGACCACTATATTTTATAGCAATTTGTTACAGAGCAATAAATAACCAGAGTATGCCCATGTAATACATGAAGAAACTAAGGCTCAGAAAGGTGAAGACTTTCCCAAGAAAAAATACTTAACAAATGATAGAAAAATATTTCAAACAGATTTTTTCAACTCCAAATTCTTTTTAATATACCGCTCTAACTTAAAGCCAGATAGCAGGTTGATTGGAACACTTATTATGTAGATCCTTACTTATCCCAGATATAACAACATCAAAACAAAGTAGAAATATCACAGCTAAGAAATTGGGGTGTACTTCAATTACTCTTTGGGGTTTTTTTGCTTTTAAAGCTTAGTGTTGAGACACTGGGTTAATCTATTTTAAAAGTCAACTTACCATTGCTGGTTTGAGTCTTTTGCGGACCCCAGAAAATCCTATTCTCAAAGCTAATCCATTTCTGTGCATGTCCACCTATTGTAGATGGGAACTTTTGATCAGATTCAGTTAAGGGACCTTCCTTTTGATTTGATTACTTCAGTTGGGCATGACCCAGGGTAGGTCTTAATCCTCTTACTGGAGTCCTATATAATCAGAGGAATAAAAAGCCACAGATTCCGAGAAAAAAAAAAGCCACAGAGATAGAGTGAATCCTCTAGAAGTTGAAATCAATGAACCTGGGAGAGAGAAAAGCCACAGACAAAGGAACCCAGAAGCTGAAGACAACAAAGTCCAGAGTAGAGGGGAGCAGATGCTGCTATGTACTTGATAGCCTGCAACTGCAACTCGGGGAGAAAGGGTCTCCTGATGGTGCCTTGATATGGACATTTTCAAGGCCGCAGAACTATAAGGGTTTTTTTTCGTTGTTATTGCTGTTTTGTTTTTTTGTTTTTAGGAGGTACCGGGGATTAAACCAGGGACCTTGCACCTGGGAGGCAGGCATTCAACCACTGAGCTACATCCGCACCCAGAACTGCAAGCTTTTAACCTAATAAATTCCCATTGTAAAAGCCATCCCATTTTACAATACCTGCATTTCGACAGCCTAGGAAACTACAACATTACCTGGTTCATAACTATTCTATTTTGTGCAATTGTTACCTAAGTTCTTTGTATTTAATATCTGTTGCTCTCATTTGGCTATTAACTGCATATTTCCTAATGGAAATTTTGTATTTATGTATGCAAGTATTCATTCATTCATGCATTCATTTGCACCTGCTTTGCTGTTTAATTTTTCATGGATTTATGACTGGTTTCCATGATTAGATAAAAACTTAGGAGCAGGCATAAGATTTTATATTTATTTCCACCCCTCAGAAATAAATTTCAATCTCCAGTGCATGGAATGATCACCAGTTGGATTTCAGGGATTTGTTAGCACTCATGAAAATTTATATTAATTTACAGTTGTACATTTTTTTCAAGAAGACATTGTCCAAAACTTTTATTGCATTCTCATATCTATTTTTTAAAATAAAGTGTCATGGCTGTTAAACATTTGGCAGAGTTGTGGACTCATAGTAAAATCATAATAAATATTGCTTATTTGCCTTACAGTTTAAAACAAGATCTCTCACTGATATTCCTGGAACTAACAGCAAATACTGCTGCACTGGTGCTCTCCTACACTAAATTCAGTTTTACTTTTTTTAAAAGGAAAATAATAATAAATATAAACCAATAAAATTTTAAAATCCAAAGAAGTAATAAAAGAAATAAAATTCATCCATAATTTCCTCACCCAGTAACCCTGATAATATCTTAGACTATTTCACAAGTCTCTCTTTCTCTCATTCTCTACACATACAATTTACAAAAATACCTTTATATTCCAAGCACTATTATATTTCTCTCTTTCTTTTTTGCCTTTTTGAAGCATTCATTTTATTTTCACTCTAAAACCAAAATTCATACCTTGATAAAGAAGTCAGATATTAGAATCAGTCCCTCCTTTCTGATTCTTTGCAACAGTTATTGATAGTAACCTGGAAGTTCCACCTCACCCAGATGCTGTGACAGTAGGAAGGAGACCCATTGAAATACCAGGAGTTCTTTAGCCCATGAGAATTATGGATAAAGAGATAGAGATAGCTTGCTTCCCCTACACCAAATGTGCTAAGTAAATAAATTCATGACCCCCAAGAAAACACCAGTCTAGAACTCCCTTACTCTTTTTGGCATGGTCTTATTCTCTGATGTTTTTTTTCCTGCACAAAATCCACACTGGCAAATTCAGTCTCAACACAAACCCAAGGCTGAATGGCAGAAAACTTTGCCCACTAACTAAATAGCTGCCAGTTTTGATTCCTAGGACAGCCTCCTGCTTCTGGTATCTGTTATATTGACTTAGACAGCTCTTCCTAACTATGACTTTGGCATCACAACTGCTGTCCCAAATATCATTTATCTTGAAGACTTAGACTATGTATAACCCCACACCTCCAGATATTAAATGCATTATAAAATGACATTTACCCAAATTACACTTCAGTTCATTATGCCCCAACCCAACCCCTGGACTTAGAGTTTTGAAATGCCATCCCCTCACTGGAACCACACAGTTCATCTCCCTGATTCCTTGTTGATGTTAGTCCCTGAATTACTCCCCACCCTTAGTGAAGTTTCCAAGTCTGCTATGTGACTGGTAGATATATGACAATTTGAAGATATTCCCAATTGGTGGAAGATTACTTGGGCATGTTTCAATCTGGAAGTTGCAATCAGACTATTAAGATGACTGTGGTGATTTGAAGTTGTATATACCCCCAGAAAAGCATGTTCTTAATTTTAATCTATTTCTGTGGGTGTGAACCTTTTATAAGTAGGACGCTTTGATGAGGTTACTTCAGTTAAGGTGGGGCCCAGCCCAATCAGGATAGGTCTTAATACTGTTACTGGAGTCCAATGTAAGCAGAATAAAATTCAGAGAGAGAGAGAGAAAGCCACAAGAAGCAAGAGGCTGGGCATCGACAAAACCCAGAAGAGAAGGGAGAGACCAGGAGATGCCACCATGTGCCTTGCCATGTAACAGAAGAGCCAAGGATTGCCAGCAGCCATCCCCAGTATACCACAGAATTCAGAAAGAAAGAATGACCTTGATGATGTTTTGATTTGGACTTTCTTTTAGCTTCAAAACCATAAACTAATAAATTCCCATTATTTACTCTGAAACATTTCATGGTATTTGCTTTAAGCAGCCTAAGAAACTAAAACAGATTTTCGTACAAGGAGAGTAAGGTGATGCTACTGCAAACACCAAAAATGTAGAAATGGCTTTGGAATTGGGTAATGGGTAGAGGCTGGAAAAATTGAAAGGCACTTGATAAAAAAGGCGTAGGTTGCTTTGTAGAGACTGTTGGTAGAAATATGGATGCTAAAGGTACTTCCAATGAGGTCTTAGGCAGAAAGCATGAATGTGTCATTGCAAACTGGAATAAAGGCATCCCTTGTTTTAACATAAAAGAGAATTTGGCAAAATTGAGTCCTGGTGTCATATAGAAGACAGAATTTGAATGAACTTGGATATTTAGCTGAGGAGATTTCCAAACTAAATGTGGAAAGTGCAGCCTGGCTTTTCCTTGAGGTTTATAGTAAAATGAGAGAGGAAAAGGATAAGCTGAGAACTGAAATCCTGGGCACAAAGAAACCTGAAATTGATGGTTTGGAAAATTTCTGAGCTTTCCAAAAGTGAGTCCTAAAAGAATAGTCCTCCATATGAGGGTTTAACTGAACATGGACTCAGTAAGCCATTTCAATGCAGGTCAGGATTGGAAATGCATCTATCCAGGGAGGAACTGTGAAAAGTCCTACTGTTTGATGGTTTGGAACCCTGTGAACTACTTGCAAAATCAACAAGATTTTTCTGTAATCTGTATGAACAGAACCACTGAGAGTTTGGACTAAAAGGGACAGAGAAGGCACAAACTGAAGGAAAAATCACTTCAAGGGCAGAACCATGGAACCAGAGGTCTGTACAGAAGATATCTTCTGGGACCAAGAGGGCAGGCCCACACATGTGCACAAAGGGTGAGTCTGTTCCAGTGCTAAGAGAGGGTAGAACCTGTGCCTTAGCATTTGCAGAGAGCCTGGCTGCCATCCCAGTGCTTGGAGAGGGTAGAGCCTTCACCCCAGTGTTCAAGGAGAGCATGACTGCTGGGCAAGCACTTGGAAGGGGTGGGACTGCCACTCCATCAGGCCTGGAGGACAAAACATTGATTCATAGATAACTCTGAGGCCCTGAAATCTAATTCAGTGTGCTATGCTGGGTTTCAGAACTGTTTGGGACCCATGATCCTTGTTTTCTTTCCAACTTTTCCCTATGGGAATAAAAATGTTTATCCTACATCTGTACCTTCATTGTATATTGAAAGCAGATAACTTGCTTCTAGATATGACAGGCCCACAGAGAGAGAAGAATTGGGCCCTAAGACAGACTACACCTGTAACCCATTTTAATGAGACCTTGTACTAAGTATTGTTTCTGAAATGGCTTAATTCTTTTGGGATATTGTGATAGAATGAATATTTTGCATATAGAAAGAACATGTCTTTTTTGGGTCTAGAGGGTGGAGTGTGGTGGTTTGAACCTGTGTGTACCCCAGGAAGACATGTTCTTAAATTTAATCCATTCCTGTGGGTGTAAAGCCATTGTAAGTAGGATCTTGTGATAAAGCTACTTCATTTAAGTTGTGACCCACCTCTTTCGGGATGGTTCTTAATCCTCTTACTAAATTCTCTTACAAGCTGAATGAAATTCAGACAGATAGATGTCCAAAGAAAGCAAGAGACTGGACATCGACAGAAGGCAGAAGAGAAAGGAGAGACCAGGAGATGCTGCTGTTGAACTTGCCATGTGGTATAGGAACCAATGATTGCTAGCAGAATGCCATTGTCTTCAGGGGAAAAGCATTACCTTGATGACGCCTTGATTTGGACTTTCTTTTAGCCTAAAATTCATAAACTAATAAATCCAATTTTTTAAGTCAACCCATTTCATGGTATTTGCTTGAGCACCCAAGGAAATGAAAACAGTGCCCTTAATGCAACTTAAGATAAAAGCCATCCGAATTTCCTTCTTAGCCTTAGATCTTTCAAGCCTTTATGAACTTTCTGAAGAGAAAAGATCTTGAATATTACATTGATACTGAAAACTACCCCTCTCCTTAACAACAAAATAAAATGTGTATTTCAATTTCATGTCACTTAAAAACTTTTTCTTCTCCATTATTAAAAAATTCTTTTGCTTTCTATTTCTATATTTTACTTAATTTTCTTCTCTGATAGCCTGCAATATTTTATTGTGATTATTTGCAATGAAAGAAAAATATTCTTAAGTTTTCATAATGGATGAAAAACAACCTAATACTTTTCACGTCTTCCTTGGTTCACTTTGGGTGTGACATTTTCCTGTTGTTATCTTGTTTTCTTAATTATACAATCATTCCCCAAATTTTCTTATATGAATTAAACAATATCCATTAATTTGTTCATTTACTGAATTTTTTTTTAGCATCAACTACATAGTAGGCACTGTTCTAGGATTGGGCAATAGAGCAGGGGACAAAATGGACATGAGAGGATACTAACAATAAACTACATAAATGCAAAATGAAAAAAGAAATAAAGTAAGAAATGGGTGGAGGTTAAAAATGTAAAATGTTATGGCCAAGAAAGGTTGCACTGAGCAGGTGACTTTTAAGTAATGAGATGAGAAAGTTTTTTAGAATAAGTCATGTGGATTCCATATTCTGTAGACAGAATATTTTAGGCTGAGGAAAAAGCAAATGCCAAAAGGCAATTTTTTAAAAGCCACATTTCCAAGTAAACTTTCGATATAAACTTTTTTTTACACATTTCTGAAAGATTACCATGAACATTAGCACCCAGGAGCAAGAGGTATAAGATCAATCTGTTTGCATAATTGCATTCTCTAGAAAAGAGAGTATTCAACGCTTGGTTTGGTTCATCTAAATCAGAACTAGATACACAAAACAGGAATTTTAGAAGCATCTTTATTGTGTTTTATGTGGCATAGCACAGGTATAAGTTCATAATATATTTGAACTGGGCAAAAGACTACTGCATTTTTAAAGAATTGAAGAATCAGGTCTACAAAATATTAATTATGATACCACAGTCTCTTATAATTTAGCACCATTAGAAATTCCAAGAGAAAAAGGAAGAAAAACAGACACTGAAGCAGGAGTATGCCTGTCTGTCGTGCTGAGGCAGTGGTTCTCAATCAGGAATTATTTCATCTAGCATCTCCCACCAGGGGACATGTGGCAATATCTGCAGACATTTTTGGTTTTCACAACTGGAGAGGGAGCATGTGTGCTACTTCATTCCAGTGGGTAAAGACCTGGGATGCTGCTCAACATCCTACCAATGCACAAGACAACCCCCACAAAAAGAATCCTCTAGTCCCAAATGTCAGTAGTGCTGAGGTTGAGAAGCCCTGTGTTAGAGGACCACCGTGAGGTCAGTGTGGCTGCAGCTTAGTGAGTGATGCAGAAAGGAGCAGAAACTGTCAGAGAGGTAACTGGGAACCAAGCTTGATTGGCTCTTCAGGTCAGAGCAACAACTTTGGCCAGTGGAGAGTTTTGAGCAAAGGGATGACATGATTAGAATTATATTTTAATTGGATTACTGTGGATTACTTGTTGAGAAGAAGGGAAAGATCAGAAGAAGGGAGAATAGCTAGGAGTTTATTATAATTGTTTAGTAAAGAGGTAGGATTGAAGGTGACTTAGAACAAGTGACAGAGTATGTGCTGAGAAGAGTGAATATTTTGAAGGTGAGCCAACAGGTTTTACTGACATTTTGGATATTGTGTGTGAGAAGAAATAAGGAGTTACGATTAACCCCAAGGTTTTTCCCTAAGTAACTGACAAAAGGAAGTAGCTACTAGCTGAGATGTGGAAGACTGTGATAGAGCAGAGTCTATCAGAGTAGAATGATGGGTATATGGATGAATAAACAAATATAAATATAGCTATAGGTGGAAGAAAATGGGAAACATACATGCATTACTAGGGCTATGTCCAAACCCAGTGTTTTAGTTAGCTAAAGGCTGCCAAGGCCATATAGCAGAAATAGGTTGGCTTTTACAATGGGAGTTTAATAACTTATAAACTAACAGCTCCAAGGCTGAGAGAAAAGTCTGTATCAAGGCATCAGGTATAGCTCTCTCCCCAAAGACTGGCTAGTGGCAATCCTGGACTCCTGTCATATGTCAGGGCAAATTGACAGTGTCTACTGTCTCTCTCTCTTCCTCTGGGTTTTTTTGCTTTCAGCTTCTGGCTTCCTCCAGCATTCACTATGCTCCTGTGGCTTTCTCTTTATTCCTGTGGCTTTCTCTTTCCCAGGTTCCATTGATTTCAGCTTCTGGCTTCTGGGACCATCTCTATCAGCTTCTGAGGGGTTGGGTTTTCTCTCTGTTTCTGGAGGTTTCCCTCTCTATATTCATCCCATTTATAAAGGACTCCAGTGAGAGAATTAAGACTCCTGCTGGTTCATGTCCTACTGAAATAAACTAATAAAAAGGCCCATAACTGAAAAATCTAATCAAAGTGTCCCACCTACAATAGGTTCAAACCTATTGGAATGAACACAAATTTAAGAACACAGTTTTCTGGGGTCCAAAAAGCCTCAATCTACCATACCCAGTTACACATTTTAAAAGTAACTAATATGTATTAGCTCCTGTGATGAATTAGTGTTCTACTACCATGCTTTCTATACTGTCTTAGTCAGGACACTGTCAGGAAAACAGAAACCGTGCCAGGTATTTAAACAGAGAGTAATTTTATGTAGGGAATCAGTTGCACAGTTGTTGGAAAGCTGGAAGAGGAAGAGAAGGAGAGAGAGAACAATATAACCTAAAAATGAGAAGCTCCTATGAAGCAACTTCTGCCCCTTGGTCTGGGAGAACAAAAGTTATAGGAATGTAAGATTAGGTAGATATCATGAGTTAGAAAAACACTATGAGTCAAAGTCAGGTAGGTACTAGGCTAGAATGCAGGAAACAGCATGTAATTTTCAGAACAAAAGAAACTTTTTTTTTTTCCCAGAAAAAAAGAAATTTCCAATTTGCTGCTGTAGAGCAGGTATTGACAAGTGCTGTGATGGTCTTTTTGATGTGTCATCTAGACTACACTACAGTCTCCAGTTATACAACCAAACACTAATCTAGGTGTTGCTGTGAAAGTATTTTGGAAATGTGGTTGAAGTCTAGAATCAGTTTTAAGTAAAGGAGATTATCTTAGATAATGTGGGTGGGGCAGGCATGATACAAGCAGAGAAAAAATTCTGCCTATGGACTTCAGCCTCAGTCCATGTCTGAGAATTTCAACCTGCCCTTCCTGATGACCTGCCCTACGGAATTTGGAATTGTTTAGCCTGTACCCACAATCACATAAGCCAATTCCTTCCTTTAAATGGTTTAATATGTATCTCCTAATGGTTCCACTTCTCTCGGTGAACCTTGACTGATACAAGTGCTAATAAAGAAGACAGGGAACAAGATATCTATAGCAAGTTATATGTCAATTTAATGTGAGGAATAGTGAACAGGGGGCAGGAATGCTGTTGCAAGACCCACAGAAAAACTGCCCAGTCAGCCCACAAAACTGAGCAAATTATTTTAATCTACTGAAATTTGGGGTTATTAGCAATCGCTAACTGATTAATTGATATCTTTGATAATGCTGTCTACTGAGAGCACAATCTTGAATGATAATGTTAGAGTGCTATTATGTAATATTTTATCCATATTTATTTTAATAAATTTTATTCTCCAGGTTGTTCAAATCATTTTGAAATTCATAACAGCTAGAATTTAAATTGCTTCCTTGCTTTGAATTCATATTTGAGAAAGGAACACAAAATGCATTTAATTATCAGAGACTAAGTGATACCATAGTTATTATGGTCTGAAGAAAAAGGACAATGTGGAGACCAATAGCATCATCAATTGGGCAATTTTATGTAACTTTACCAAATCATATATGAAAGAATAAAATATCCTGCTGCCCTGCAGGGCCACAAAGTTGTTCCATATATTCGAGCCAGAGCCACTCAGGGATGTAGCTCCTAAATTATAACTAATTCCCTCTGATGATAATGGCTCTGTCTCCTAATGCAGATTTGGACAACTCCCAAGAGAATTTTTTGTTGCTGCTGCTATTGTTGTCTGGACCATGTTCATTGCATTTCTCCCTTTTCTTTGCACTCTGCACATATGAGAGTTGGATACAGCTGTGCAAGACCCATTTTCCCTATGTTCCTTTCTGTCCTGAATTTGGTGCAAACTCTCAAAACTACACTTTCTCTTTGGAATTGTAAGGGATCTTTATCGTCCTTAACTCTAAGATTCCTTGCATTTTTCACCATATTATAGCCCTAGTTTTCCCACTGGCCAGCTGGACCAATGGATATGCAAGCCAATAATTCTTTAGTTTACCACCATAGATCTCTTTAGTCTAACTGACCTGTTAATCTAATTTTAAACTATTCTTTCAGGGATGCAAAATGGGTGGAAGTGCTAATCAATCCCTGCCCTCATGGGTTAGATTAGGAAGAAACTTCTTTTGGCATTATTTTATTGGAAAAACTCTCACCCAAGGGGAAAAAGTAAATATGTTTCCATGGTCATTTTTCTTACTTGTTTTTATTATGACTTATCTACATCTTATAAAAACAGATTCTCAATACACTGAGGAAGAAAAATGTAGTTAAATAGTTAAGTTCATGGACTCTACATTCAGATAGACAAGGATTTCCCAGCCAAGAGCACAATGTGCAAGTTATTAGCTTCTCTAATCTTTGATTTTCCCTTTTAAAAAGCAAATCATAAGCTTATTGTAATGAATGAAGTAAGATAAGTATTATAAAGCTCTTAGCTTGTATGATATAGTGAATGTTCAACAACAATAGCTGTCAATAGTGATCATGTTTTTTTCTTCACGTGTTTGCTTGAGGGAATAAACAACCAAAAAAAAAAAAAACATCCCAAACTAGAACCAGCTCACTAAATTCACAGAAGACAAGTCTTTATCAGTAACTTACTTGCTGTAAGACAAGATAATTAGGATCTCAGATAGGAGCGTGTCCCTTTGGCTTGTTTCTTATAGAAGGTAATTCTGGAGTGGATTTGAGGAGCTTCGCCGTTGTGGAACTGTGGCTGAGTCATTCATCAAAGGCTGTAAGAAGTCATCTATATCTGCTCTCATAGGGGCAGTATCTCTCTTCCTGGTGACCTCAAGTTGTGCTTATCACTCATGGGTGTTAAAAGTGATTTCTCCATGGCATGGCTTTTATACACAGAACCTGCAAGCTAGCACTAAAATGCCTTGACAAAATTAGGCACTTGGAAAACAAAAAAGGCAGAGTGTGTCCTGAAAATTGATAATAATATACTCTCACTATAATTGCTTAGCACAGAGGAAATGTTAGACTGTTTGGGTTTATGCAGCTTGAAAGTCATATATGGAGAAAAATCTCTTTTCTTACATGAAGATTCTTTGTAGAGAATAAGGCTGATTTAGTGAGACAAGCATTGAACTTGGCATCAGGTGAGCTGGGTTGACATCCCACCTCAACTTACATGTGAATTTCTTCCAGTGGTTTACCTCTCTGTGTCTCAGTTTCCTCATAGGGTAATTGGAAATAATTATGCCTGCTCCAGAGAACTCTGTAAGGTAAAGTACATGACAACCTTTCCCACTGTAAATATTGAATAATATGTATAAGAATTCTATTTGCATAGGAAACATGTTATAATGTCAATTCCTGAAACTACCTCCAGAGCTTCTGACTTTGTAGATCCCAAGTGAGACTTAATTATCTAAATATTTAACATGTACTCTACCATAACTCTGATGCAGGTTATATATGAACTAGATTTTGAGAAAACCTATACTTTCTGTACATTTATAATTCAAAATTTCACTTTTGCACCATCAAAGGAGCAAATAGACCAAATTATTCTCTCTAATGTTTGAAAATATCAAATATAAAAATCCCTGAGAAAATTATATGGATTCAGAATGTCTTTTTCTTCCCCACTGATTTCAGCATCATTATTCATATCTAGTGTGAAGCAAGGGATGAAAATATTAATGTACCAATAAGTAAAGACAGATTCTAATGCTCTATGATAAAACCATGTGCCTAAATACTAACTTAATGCTTGAATGTGGCTAGAATGACTAAGAGAGAAAGAGAGAGAAAGAGAGAGAGAGAGAGAGAGAGAGAGAGAGAGAGAGAGAGAGAAAGAGAGAGTGATAGAGACTAAGCTGATATTTATTTTGGCTTGTATGAGCTGGAAAACACCATGATTTGTGACTTCTCATTAACCATATAGCTTTGACCTCAGATATATCTTAATACCAATAGTCTGGGACAATGCAATAAATGGTGAAAATCGATATGTGAAAAGATATCACAACATTCTTTTCTCCTCAAACAAGGTTCTGAGCCATGATTGTCATTGTCCAATTTATACTCCAAAATCAGGTGTTGTGCTTAGTGTCTCAGACCCCACTATTACAAAACACAGATGACCTCTACCAACTCTGTTACCAGGATAGCCATTTACAGAGACGAAATCAGAGTTTACTTATGGATTATCATTTGAAAGGTGCTTAAAGGACTCCCTTCTCTCTCCAAAAAAAAAAAAAAATGTACTTTTTTTCCATTTACCTATCGCTGGCTGCCTAAATTTGCTGTAAACATTAATGATTTCACATAGCCTCTTTTAAAATAAAAGAGCTTTTAGAGGTCACTAAGTGCTTATAATGACTTCAAATTAGATAGATGTGCTATTCCATGTTAGGAAGAAGAAGAAAAACAGGGATTTACTGGGTTCCTATTTATTTTAGGAAGATTGACAGCCATTAGAGGTCTTAAATTATATTTTTGTAAGTTTTATTACATACTATGGCAGACTAGTTTATTTTGTAATAAATCTTCTGCCTAGGACAACTAGAAAATCTAGACAAAATAATAAGACAAGATCTGTTTGTAAGCAATGAGGTGCTACCAAGGTAATAGCATCCCAAAGATGAAGACTAACATCCCGAAGAAGAAGACTTACATCCCAAAGATGAAGGAAACACAGAAATGTGTGACTGACACTTAGGGCAACTTTTTCCCTCAAGTCATTTGCTGCTTGAAGGTGGTAGCTGAGAGACTGGGAAAGTGAGCAGAGTTTTGGCAGACTCAGAGGCTAGGAGAACCAAAACTGGATTTCAGAGCCCACCGAGAGTGAGGGGTCCTAAGTTGGGACACCAAAATATTGTACACACAAAGAGTAAGAGTAAATTTCAAATATACCAGCCTGCCTAGGGCTTCAAATCTTCTCAATTCCTAATTAAATTAACCTTACATATGCTTAACATAAGAGACTGCTGATTGAAGCAAATTTACAATCTCCCTAGCATAAGATGACATTATCTATAACCTCAAATTATCTCTAGACGTTTTCATCTAATCTTTCCAATCAATATTGCTGGGTTAATTGGATATCTGTACGGAAAAACAATGCTCTTGGTCTTTACATCACAACCTACACATGCACAAACACACACACACACCCAAACCAATTTCAGATGTTTTGTAAAACTAAAAGTAAAAGGCAAAACAATAAAAGCTTTAAAGAAGTAATGTAGAAGTAACAATCATCCAGGAAAACATCTTTGACTACATTAAGATGAAAATGTCTGTTAAACTAAAGAAACACTTAAAAGAGGGCAAAATAACCTACAGGCAAGGATATGATATTTACAAAACATATGCCAATACCGACTTGTGGCCAGACTCCATAAAATTTCTATAAATCAATTAAAAACAAAATTAGACAACCCAATAGAAAAATAGGCAAAAGGCTTGAACGGGTACTTCACATGAGAATATATACAAATTTCCATCATCAGGAATATGGAAATGAAATGAAAAGTAAAACTTCAATGAGCCATCACTACTCAACCACGATAATAGCTAAAAATTCAAAAGACTGACAATAGTATTGGCAAACATGTAGATCAATCAGACTTATGGTACACTGCTGGTGGGAGTATAAGTTGGTACAATCACCCTTAAAAAAAAAAAAAACTACATGGAAGTAACTATGAGAGTGAACATGGGCATAACTCTATGGCCCAGCAATCCCCTCAGAAGAATGTGTATGCATGTGCACCAAAACATAAGTAGAAGTACAAGAAAGTGTACAGCAGCTTTATTTATAATAGTTCAAAGTTGGGAAATAACCCAAATGTCCATTAGCAGCAAAATGGATAAGTAAATTGCAATACATTTATGCAACTGAGAAAATATAGAGCTTGAAAAAAAACCAACTATGGCTGCATACAAGAGCATGGACGACTCTTACAGACAGACAAAATATTGAGCAAAAGAATCCCTATTTTAAAAATACTCTATTATTTCACTTGTATGAAATAAAAAATGGCAAAACTAATCTTTGCTGTTAAAAGTCAATAAAATGTTTACTCATGGGAAGGGGGAAGTTAAGCCTTTGGTGGTGAGGGCATGAGGAAGGGGCTTCAGGTTCTCTGGAATTATTATTTTTGTTGACATGGGTGGGGGTTACAAGGGTGTGTTCTTTTATGCTCATTCACTGAACTGTGCACATGTTGCTTTACATTTTCTATACTTTAAACTCTAATTTTAAAAGTTAATATTAAATCCTTGTTAGAAGCAGCTAAATTTTTTAAAATATACTTTTTATTAGAGAAGCTGTGAACTTACAAAACAATCATGCACATGTGTGGAATTCTCAAACAACACCCTCCACCAACACACCAAATTGTTGTGAAACATTAGTTACAAATTATGAGATAGTATCATCAGACAATTACCATTATCTATGGTCCATAGCGTATATTTGGTATATTTTTTCCATACCTCCTCAATTATTAACACAGTACATTTTTGGTGTTGTTGCAAGAATGAATACACAGTATCACTGTTGACTCTAGTCCATATTTTACATTAATCGTATTTTTCCCATGCTTCTCCACATTCTTACCACTTTGCAATAGTGATACACATTTGTTCTAGTTCATAGAAGGACATTCTTGTATTTTCACTATTATCCACAATTCTCATCTACCTCTGGGTTCACTATGTTATTCAGTCCCTAAATTATTCTTTAGCTTTCTTTCAATTGACATTTACATCCCTAGACTACCCTGTTCAGCCACAATTCCATTTATAAATCAGCACAAGCAGCTAATTTTTGAAGTGTCTTCTTTCCCACTTCTGATTGTGAACTCCCTGGGGACCCCAGCTAGTGTCATTTATGAGATTAATTATGACTAGGACATGCAGTTGGATCAGAATTTTTAGAACTGGGACACAGAAGTTTTCTTTCTTTTTAATTTCCCTGGGTGCTCTTTGGCAGCCAGGAATGAGAACCACTACACAAGGGCCCTGTAATGGTTCAGCTCCTGAGCCATCCTGGTCAGGTAAGGGTGCCTAGTTGTTTAGTGAAGCAAGCATTGGCCTAATTGTGCTATGAGGACATCTCATGGACCTAAATCATCAGTGAGCTGATTGCATCTATGGCTGATTATATCTATAATCAACTTGAAGAGATTGCCTTCAGCAATGAGAGATGTCTCATCCAGTCATTTGGAGGCCTAAAAGAAGTGATTTCAGTGGTCAGAGAGAAAATTCACATCTCTAATTCAGATGGCCAGCTTCTCCTGGGGAACTCATTGAGGTCCTTCTTCAGAGTTCCTGGCTTGCACCTGCCCTATGGAATTTCACTCATGCATCCCTATGGTCATGTGAGACAATTTTATAAAACAGATTTCTCCTGTTGGTTCTGTTTCCTTAGAGAACCCTGACTAATATAGACCCCAAAGTACTTCTCAATTGCACAAAACAATTTGTCTCATTTGGTATTCAATACTTATCATTATATTTAGGAATATACAAATGTGAATAATGTGAAAGCATACATAAATTTTTCTTTTCCATAAAGATTTCTACAAGCTCAATTTTTGCAAGACAAGAATGATTTATCTGTGAATGCAAATTGAATTACCTGTGCTTAAAAGACAATTTTTCTTCGTAAATGATATATATACAAATTTTGATTTCTGTTGAGCTACACTTAGTAAATTATTTTTTTTAATCTCAATATAGATTTCACTGGGATTCATCAGACATTACTTAAATGGAAAATTTAAGAAAGCTATGATTCTGGAAGCTTTACAACTATTATTATTGTATCCTTGATAAGATGTCTAAAGAGGTGTTTTAGTTTGCCAAAGGCTGCCAATACAATATACCAGAAATGAGTTGGCTTTTACAATGGGAATTTATTAGGTTCAAAGTTTACAGTTCTAGGCTGGGAAAAATGTCCAGATCAAGGAATCAAGTGAAGCTTTTTCCCTGAAGTTCAGCTACTGGCGATCCTAGACTCCTGCCATGTGTCAAAGCACCATGGCAGCTCTGGCGGTCTCTGCTTTCTCCTCCAGGCTCACTTTCTTCCCGAACTCAGCAGTGGGTGAGCAGACACGTGGCTGGGCATAATGGCAGTGTGGGCTCATCTCTCCCCTCTCCTCCAGGCCTCTCCCCCAGTTCTGCTTCAGGCTGCTCCATCTGCAGCTTTTCTCTCTCTCAGCTTTGTTGATTTCTGTTACTGCAGCTTTTTTCTATGTCTGCAGCTTTTAATCCTCCATTTTTATAGGACTCCAGTAAGAGGCTTAAGGCCCATCCTGTGCTATGCCCTATTGGAACAATGGACTCAAATGGCCCTTAACTGATCTGATCTAATCACAGGTTCACAATGGGTTCAATTTAAGAACATAGTTTTCTGGGGTCCACAAAGATTCAAACCAACACAGAGGGGAAAATAATTTAATCTAGTTTACATAGCTCTTTGGAGACAGACATTGGGCTAGAAGATATGGTTCACGATTATTTAACCTGATACCATAATGGTAGGCAGAATTCTAAGATGTCCCCCAAGATTTCCTGTCCCTTTGGTGTGCATGCCCTGAATTACCACAAGAACGATGGATATGATAGATTTTACTCCTGTGATTAGGTTATTTCATACAGAGTAGACTCTAAGAAACGGAGTTTATCTCAGTACACCTGACATAATTACATGAGCCTTTGAAAACTGAGTTTTCTTTGGCTGGTAGCAGAAGAAGAGAGATGCACTCCAGCTGGCCTGGAAAAAAACAAACATCCATGTTGTGAACTGCCAGTGGAGAAAGGGGCGTACTCGAGGAGCTGAGAACCAGCAAGGAAAGGGGGCCTCAATCCTATAATTGCAAGGAACTGAAGTCTGACAACAACCAGTACGCTTGAAAGAGGACCTTGAGAACCAGATGAGAAAGGCAACCCTGGCTGACACCTTCTTTCAGCCTTGTAATACCCTGAGCTGAGAACTCAGCTATGCCATGTCCAAACTTCTGACCTATATGATTGTGAACAAATAAATGAGTGTTATTTTAAGTTGCAAAGTTTGTTATAATTTCTTCCATTGCTATAGAAAACTAATACATATTTTGGTACCTGGAAGTTGAGTGCTACTGTAATAATTACCTAAAAATCTGGAGTGGTTTTGAAATAAAGCAGTGGATGGAGATTGGAAGAAGTTTGAGGAGAACGTTGAGGAACATAAGAGAGAAAGTTTAAATTACCTTGAACAGATTGTTAGTAGAAATACAGATGTTGAAAATGCTGTTGATGTGTGTTTAGAAATACATAAAGAATGCATTATTGGAAACTGAAGTAAGGGTGATTGATCCTTTTTGTAATGGCAGAAATTGTGTCCTGTAATTACGTAGAAAGTAGAATGTGTAAGTGATAAACCTGGATATGTCACTAAAGAGATTTCCAAGCAAAGATTTGAAGGTTCAGCCTGGTTTTACCTTGCTACACAGAGTAAAATAAGAGAGAAAAGGGATGATAAATTGAGGGAAGTATTAATAAACAAAAAAGAACGAAGACGTGATTATTTGAGAAATTTTCAGATTATCCAGATGAAAGAGAATGTTAAAATTAAGAAACCTCTAGTCAGGAAACCATACTCTAGAGCATGGGTTCTTAACCATTTTTGTTCCACAGACCCCTTTGCCAGTCAGGTGAAAACCATGGACCCCTCAGTAAGTCCACACAATACTGTGTATTATTTAATAAATACATCACACCCACACCAAAACGTCCCCACAAGAATTATGTCTTTTTTTATTTCAATTCAAGTTCGTGGACCCCTTGTCAAGAACCCCTTCTCTAGAGAAATATCAACAGGCTAGAGTATGCACACACAAGAGACTGAGGGTGTGTTTCACACATCTTTTCAATCAAACCAGAGGGTCTCTAACAAGCTTAAGTGTATTGTGTCTCAGCTGCCTCAGTAGGAGGCCAAGCTAGAGAAGGCATTATCTAAAAAGACCTGTGAATGTGGCTTTTGTCTAATGGAATGAATCTCCATGAAATTGGTATAAGGCTCACTATATTCCTAAGAAAATTATGTCAACAGAAACACTGTCAGATTGGAATAAAAGAAATGGTAAGAATACAATTAAAGGAAGCTCTAGAACTCCAAAATTCTACCAGAAGGTTGATAAAACTTCATAGCTGAGAACACTTACTACTGTTCATGAAAAAAGAATGACAACTTAGAAGACAAAAACAAAAGCCCAGAGGGTTTAATCAAGAGCCCAAAAGGCAGAGTTAAGAGCCATAGAAGATCTTGAAACCTAATGAAGTCACTCTAGCTGGAGTTTGCAAGGCTGGATTTCAAAATTACTTTCAACCAATGACTGTTTTACCTTCCATTTTCCATCCTTCTTAAAAGGAATGTGTATAACTATTATCCTATGCCTGTACCACTGTACCACTGTATTTTGGGAGTTTTGAGGGCAGACAACTTGTCTCTTTAGTTTTACAGGTCTCAAGATGAAAAGGAATTGTGCTCACAAGCTTCACTTAATCTATTAAACATCCACAATTGATACACATGATTTACATGCAATTGGGGGCTTTGAACTTGTGATGTAATGAAATGAGACCCTTGGGAACCTTGAACCTTGGTGGGGGGTGGGGGGCTGATGAATGTATTTTTCATTTTGAAGAGAAGTTAACTTTTGAGGGCTAGAGGGCAGACTGGGTTCAGCAGAATTCTAAGATGTTCCCCAAGATATCCTAGTCCTATGGTGTACTCACTTTGAGTAGTCCTCAGGACTGTGAAAATGATGAAATTTCCCTGTGATTTATGTCATGTTAAAAGGCACTGTTGAATTTAAGAGAGGGAGGTTATGCAGATGAGGTTGATATAATCACATAAGTCCTTGAAATACAGAGAGTTTTCTCCAGCTGGCAGCAGAAGAAGAGAGATGCTCTCTGGCTAGCCTAGAAGAAAGCAAACATCTATGTTGTGAACTGCCAATGAAGAGGGGCAGTCTAGAGGAGCTCACAGTCAGCAAAGATGTGGGAATCTCAGAACTACAACAACAAGTAACTGAATTCTGTCATCAACCAGCGAACTTGGAAGAGGACTCTGTGTACCAGATGAGAACTGTAGTCCTGGTTAACACCATCATTTAGCCATGTGGTGCCCTGAGCAGAGAACTCAGTCATTGTATGGCAGACTTCTGACCTACTGAACTCTGAGCTTATAATTGGTTATTCTTTTAAGCTGCTAAATTTGTGGTAATTTGTTATTCAGCAATAGAATATTTATGTACCATTCCTCTTTTAATCTATAGATCTTGTGTTTTTGTTTGATATCCTTCATTATTTTATCTGCTTGGAAGATTGTTATCAATTGCCCACAATTTCTTGGGTTTTCCTGTATGACATATATTCTTATTTTTTTTTAAATCATTGTGTATGGCTCCCACCTGCCTATCAGGCATGGACTTTAGGGAGTTGGTACTAGAAAACTGAGAGGATGACTTACACGAGTCTTGGGAAAGGTACTATTAGGTCAGGCTAGCTTTTATCCAACACCACAGAAAGATTCTCGCATTGGCTATACCTCTGAGATTTAGGAAATTGTGTTTAATAAGAAGATTCCAAAATATATATAATAGTGTTCTTGTTGGCCCTTCAGGGTATATATTTTTAACCTATCTCTATACTTAGTTATTGAATCCTGCTTTATGATGCTTATAGTGATCCTTTATTTCTTAGTATTCATCTTAATCTGAAAAACTAGTACTCTGTAGTTGGAGGTAAAAGGGCATAGGCTTTAAGGGGAAGATTTTGGAGACAGAAGATTCTGGACTCAACCACTTAATAATTCCTCAAAACTTATTAGTTATATGATGTTGTTCAATTTAGATAATCTATCCCACTTCAGATTTCTTAACCTGCAAAATAAGTATAATAGGACGTAGTTTACCCATACTTTATGAAGATTAAATGAAACAATGAATGTAAAATACCTGATAAATTGTACTCGCAACATTGGCTAATAGTATGACTAATGTTCCTGTTTTGTCGTTATCAGCCCTTTCATTCCCGGGTAGAAGTTCCTATAGACATGAAGGAAAGCCTGATCATTCCATGGAGTCTTACTGTGTTGTGGCTGTGGCAAGAAATTAATATTTACCTAGCATGTGCTGGATGTCTTTGTGGTCCATTTTTTGTATGCACAGGAAACCTGGACTGTCTTTGTGGATATAAGGGTGTAAGATGTGAATACATATTGTAGATTAAAAGAGTAGGTATTGTGCTCACTTCGGCAGCACATATACTAAAATTGGATCAATACAGAGAAGATTAGCATGGCTCCTGTGCAAGGATGACACACAAACTCGTGAAGCGTTCCATATTTTTGTAATATGGGTTTTTTTTTCAGGACTTGGGAATTATCCTGAGTGACATTGCAATGACAGATGTAAACCATTTTATATCACCATATAACATGCAGAACTGTGTGGGAGAGAGTGTGGTCTACAATGTGAACTATGGTCCATGCTTAATGTCAAAGCCCCAGGATATGTTTATCATTTGCAATTAATGTGCCACACTAATGAAGGATGTTTATGTGGGAGGTTGTGGGAGGTATAGGTGGTGGGGCATATGGGAATCCCTGTATTTTTTGTGTAACATTTATGTAATTTAAGTATGTTTAAAAAAAATTTTTTTTTAAAGAGTAGATATTTAATTCTTCTGAGAATCTGACCAAACAGTATAGAAATAACTACTCCATTGTCCACACTGCTATCCAACATATAATGAATCTAAAGAATATTAAACAAATGAAACAATCAAAAGCTCAAATGTCAACAATATTATTAATCCCACATCTAAAAGAAGTATAGGAAAACAATTCAACAAGTCTTTGTAAGGAGAATGATTTGAAGTGACTATCAGAGAAATATGTGGAAGTATTCCTGTCTTCTGTGAACATGCAATCTATTCATCAATTAAAAATATATAATTATAATAATAAAAAACAAGTAATTATAAAGGCGTTAGACAATATGAATGGATACAAATGAATCTCATCTTTGTTTCACAGTCTATATCAAAAAGTTAAGTGATGTGTTTTATGATACGGGCAATATAAAATATATAAACTCAAAAATGGAAAGCATCACAGTGGACTAGAGGTCTGCTATGGCCAAGATTTTATGGCAGATGGACCAAGAAATTGGAGCTTTGAAGAAGGATAAGATTGCGACATGTGGAGGGCAAGGTAGTCTAGCTAAGAAGAGAAGGCAAAAGTAAAGACAGAAGTGAATTAACTTGGTTGTGGGGAGAGTAGGAAGAACTTACCAGAAAAAAAAGACTTGCCTGGCCAAAGACATGGGTCCCTGTGAAAGAGGAAGGCATAGGTTGGGCCAACAGGACATAGTACTTTAAGGTTAGGATCAGGGAGTGGCATTTCGATAGACAGTGGCGAACCACAGAAAACTTATGGAAATGACAGAATTCAAGAAATACTTAAAGAAGAAGTCTTTGTCACCGTACTCAGCAGAGATTTATTTAAAAATTGTGTGTTAAATGAGACAATTCTACAGAAAAATGTGGAAAAAAATCATTATACAATGTAAGCAATCATTAAATGGATCAAAGAGATTGAATTTTTCATCAGGGCTGAACTTACAAATGCAAAGTAGAACATGAAGATCTTACTTCATTAATTATTTTGGAATTTGCCTTTTGCTTGGTTCTGTGGATTGGAAATATTTCTTAGAAAATCTTTCATGTTTTAGAAATTACAAGCTTTCTCCCCTTTATGTTCAGAATGGATATGTAAATGGACACATTTTTATTAATTTATGCCTTGCAGATTTAAGGCAAATATCTCATCAGTATTACGTCTGAGAGAGTTTCTTAAAGTACAAATTAAGAGAACCTCTTTCCTTAATTATCCATCATTTTAATTGCAATGGATGCCATTTCTCCCAGACTTTTATTGTAATATATATTTAACCATCATGAGACTAGTTTTTTCTTTGGTTTAATAAATTCCGGAATCTTATGCTTTACACTCCCAAAATCCTTGTCATGGTTTCCTTTGGAGATGATAATCTTCTGCATGTAACTAATGACAGTATGTCCTGGATTTACAGATATGAATGAATTTCCTACGTTCTCCATTGACTGTAGGGTTCCTGAAATTTGGCACAAGCACTCAACCATAGACACTCCCATTAATTAGGCATCAGTTTCAGGAGCAGAGCATTTTTATAGTAAGGCCCGAGGGAACTAGAAACCATGTCATGTGAGGAATAAGTGAAGAAATGAGGGATGTTTAAACAGGTAGAAATGAAGCATATTTTGTGTTCACTAAAGGACTGGTAGCACTAGATGAACATTAAAGAGACACAAATCACTATTTTAGAACACATAACTAAGACCTTGAGCTGTTCAACAAAATTATTTCTCCTAAATGATATGTGAACACATTAAAGGGGAAGTTAAATGATAGCCTAGCATGTCTCCTTTGGCTATCAAGCCTGCACTGTTAGTGTAAGCTGCACTGGGTGTGAAATGGACCTATGCCCTCTCTCAGCTTAGAGAGTCTAAGATTCTTTGTTGAAGGTGTTCTGATTGAAAGAGGGCTAGTTCAATTGGTTAAACATCACAACAATAACAACAACAAAAACATGAATAAAGGTGACTGATTTTGTTTTTGGAATAAAAACTTTGCCAGGCAGAAGTCAAAGCAAAAATAAAGTCATCCTGTTCCGAAGGGAAAAAATAAACTAAAGAGCTGAAAGCAACACTAGATTTCATCTAGCCCTACTTCTAATTTTATTAATAAGGAAACTGAAGTCCGAGAGTTGATATAACCTATAACCTTCCCAAGGATATACCCCTGAAACATGGGAGAGTCAACCCCAGACTCCTGGCATTCAGGCTGTAACTCTTAACATGTAACAACTCCAGTTCTTTTGTATATTTATTCTCTATTGACTTATCCTTAAAGAGCAGTGGGTCCTTCTTCAATTTCCCTCTGTCATTCCATACTCACACAATAAATTGACAATAGTAATTCCCAATTCTCTTCCCTATCTCCTCACCTCACCTCCAAAACTAAGCACTCAAAATCCCCACCTGCTTCCTCAGGGAAATAGAAATGGGCAGACAGCTACATGATCTAAAGCAGTGTAGAACCTCAGGTCTTAGGGCAGTATTACCATGGGAGAAAACTAGTGTTTGCTATTGGGAAATAGCAGATCAGAATCCAAAAATTATGACAAGAGGGAAGCAGATGTGGCTCAAGCAATTGAACTCCTGCCTACCACATGGGAGGTCCCAGGTTCAGTTCCCAGTGCCTCCTAAAGAAGATGAGCAAGACAGTGAGCTGACATGACATACTAGTGCAGCAAGCTGATGCAACAAAAGACACAAGGAGGAAAACATAACGAGAGGCACAGCAAACCAGGGAGCAGAGGTGGCTCAAGCAATTAGGTGCCTCCCTCTCCTACAGAAGGTCCCAGGTTTGGTTCCCGGTGCCTCCTAAAAGGAAGAGGAGCACACAATGAAGAGACACAGCACATGCAAACAACGAGGGGGTGGGGAGAAATAAATAAATAAAAGCTATGCTAAGAAAAAGAAAAGGGAAGGAGGTCTTCAAAAGTAAATATAAGGGGGAGACTATGAAAATTTCCATGCAAGGAGGGCAAAGCAGGAAGTTATGACTCCAAACGCTTCTCTCCCACCTTTGATCCACTTGCTTTCCTTAGACTATAACAGCTGGTAACAAATTCTAACACCAGATTTTTCACAGAAAAACATGTTTTCCCCAGTTTTTCTTTTTTTCTTTTTACCTTTTTTGAAAGTGTGTACTTACACTTGGGACAACAACAACAAATGTTAAGATGTTATTCCCCTTTATTTAGTGAGTCTCAGAATCTGTTGAAAGGTTTCTCCAAAAATAGTTTAAACATTGAATATGTGACTGATTCAAAATTGTTTATATCTATCTCAATATTCAATTTAAGGATTCACAATAAAAAGAAAATCTGTATAGTAGGTTATGCTTATTCTACTGACTTATTTTGTCCATCCAGTTCATTCCTGATTATAAAAAGCAATTGGGAGACACTTTGGTCAAACATCTAGCTATAGCAATGCCTGAAGCTGTTTATAACTCAGGATACTATGAAAACAAAAGGATTTATTAAGAAGAACCAAACTCATGATGATTAATTACAAGTAAATATATTTTATTATGTGTAATTGTATACTACTTACCTTAAATAATATATATTCAGTTTCCAAAAAAAATTAAAATTTTTCCTTTTAAGAAATGGTGAAATTAGACTCTATATCCTTAAGATTAAGTGTCTTTCTTGATCCTCTTCTATTTCCCATTCTTCTGCTTACATTGTCTAGATTCTGAGTCCCAGGATGCTCTTATTTAAAGCCATTTGCAATGAAATATTGATACCTTGTATTTGGGTCTAATCTTTAAATACAGAAAGTATGTGTTGGGGATCAAATAATATACCTCACTAAAGACATGTTCAAATCTTAATCTGCATTCCTGTGGGTGTGAACCCATCTGCAAATAATATCCCTGAATATGTTAAGGTGAGTCAAGGTGTGGACTCATTTGTGAATAGGAACTTTAAAGATCCTATGTACTTGTGGCCAAACTGAATGAGGGTGAGTCTGAATCCATATGACTGAAGGCCTTATTAAGAAAGGAAACTCAAACACAGTTGCGAAGTAGAGTATTATGCTTTGTACTCATGGATTTAATTTATTTTAAATCCCCATTCTTCCAGAAATTAGAATGTATACCCAGTTAATTTGGTATCTCATCATCCTTTTTCAGGGGTTGCATTTAAATTCTAGGGGAAAAGGGTTTATGTAGTACTCTGATCTTGCCATGTTGGGAGTAGGAAGGCACAATAAAGTATTATCATTTATCTACTCTAGCAACCAATAACACATACTTGTTTCTATTGAATCCATTCAGGCTACTGATCATCCTCCTTGCTCCAAACTTGGGGTGCTGATTGTTAAATCATGGCCACACTCCTGCACTCCATGTACAAAAAGAAATTTTCTGCTAATTCCAAACCCATCAGGCTTTTACACTTACCCCTTGAGAGGACACTGTCTTAGATCTTGCTGTCTAAATACATTACATCAATTTTGCTTTTGCTCTAGCAGCAAGATTGCTGTGTGGTTACTCTAGGCTCTATCCTGGGGACAGTGTTACAAGTCCTCTCTGCCCTTAGATCTCCAAATTTATCCAGAGTATTCTCCCATCTTCTTCCACAAGAATTTGTCATACGGTGGGGTAGGGGCCTGCCTGAGGAACCTGGACTTGTGCATCCCCACGGTCATGTGAAAGACTCTTATAAAATCTCATATTATTGACAGATATCTCTTGTTGATTCTGTTTCCTCAGGGAACCTTGACTAATACAACTGGCACCGGAAGTGGTTCTTGAGGAACAGAGTCTTAAACATGGGATGTCTGAGGTGGTTCTGGGAGTTTTGTAATAGGCTATCTACTCTAATTGGACTCAAGGGTACTAATGACTCCCCTTCCAATAATGAAGAGGTCGCTAAAGTCCATGGCGTTGAGCTGGCAATAGAGATATGCAAAATATTATCACTGAAATCCCCTACTTCCACGCTTATAAGAAGCAACAATCTGGGTGAGCATGTTTTCAACACCTTAAAAGAGTTTTGTGGAGTCAAAAGTTATAATGTTGGCTGGCTCCTCCTAGATACTCTGGATACAGTTACAAAATAAAGAGATGAGCTAAAGTCTTCAAATTTGAAATTTAAACACCTCATGAATGATGTGAGAGTTTCTATGTGTTCTCTGAAAGAAAGTCTTGTCTACTGTAGCCACAGACTTGAGTTATCTGAGAACCAAGCTCAGACTCATTGTATGAGTAGCAGAATTACAAAGGAACCTACAATCTCAACCCCACAGGGTTTCTGCAGTTAAAGTGAAGGCAGTGATTGGAAAGGAGTAGAACCCAGAGGATTGGAATGGAAACATGGGATGGTGATAATATTGGTGGGGACATTGGAACCCTAAATTCTACTGAGACTTTAGCAGATAAACCTGTGATGGCCTCTCCTGTGGAGACCACACCATCTCAACCTTGTATCTCCCAGCCTCCAGCCTGCCCCAGGAAGTCTGGACCTCCTCCCAGCCCTGAGGCAGGTACTAGCCAAACTTCAGCATGCACTGCCCAACCTCTAGTCTTCCCTGAGGAATCTGCTTTCCAACCCCTGCCTGAAGAGATTAATCTGTCTCACCAGAAGAAAATGCAAAGGAATGCCCTGAGATCAGTAGTTTACAAGACATTTCTAATCTTCCTTTCCCACCCCCATCACCCTTCTTGTCTTCAAGACCTATTTCTACACTAAAATCACAACAAGCCCCCAAAGGTGAAATACAAAGTGTGATCCATGAAGGAAGTATGCTATATTTTGAAGGAACTGCATGAGTTTTCCAACTTATATAGACAGAAATCAAAGGAATCTGTGTGGGAATGGATACTAAGGGTCTGGGATAATGGTGGCAAGAATATAAAATTGGATCAGGCTGAATTTATTGATATGGGCCCACTAAGAAGGAATTCTGGATTCAATGCTGTAGCTCGAGGAGTTAGAAAGAGCTCTAACAGTTTGTGTGGTTGACTGAAGCATGGACCAAAAGATGGCCTAGCATGTCTGATGTTGAGTTGCCTCATTTGCCCTGGTATACAGTAGAAGAGGGAATTCAAAGGCTTAGAGAGATTGGAATGCTAGAATGGATTTACCATTTGAGACTTTCCCACCTACCCCAGGAATGTCCAGAGGACAGAACTTTAACCAGGACTATGAGAAATAAATTTAACTCTGCCTTCCCTAAAGAGCTCTATCATTGCTCTTCTCTGTATTACAGATATTAGTGTAGGGAGGGCTGTAATGGAATACAATCCTTAAACATTATGGGGATTATTGGATCTGGGTCTGGTAAAAGTCAAGTATCGGTAGTTAATCACCAAAGAAAAGGTGGGTGTGGCTACAGCAATGAAAGGCGGATTCAAAGCAACACTCAAAATAGTCTGAGTCACAGAGTTATGGCATTGACTAATACATCATGGGATACCTAGAAGTGAAATACATGGGCAGTCTACTAAATTTCTTCTAGATCTGTATTAACAGAAGAGTTCTGGGTCAAGTGAACAAAACCCTAACTCGAATTACAGATGCAGAGAATCACAGCCCCTTAATCAATTCCCAGACTTGAGACAGTTTACAGACTCAGAGCCTCTTGAATGAGAAGGCCAGTTCCCCTTGGGAAAGGATCTGCTAAACTGTCAAAAATGTATACTGTTAATCTTCCTCCCACTTTTCTCCAGGAAGACCTATGGCCTTTTGCAAGAGTAACTGTGCATTGGGGAAAAGGAAATGATCAGACATTTCAGGGATTATTAGACACTGGCTCAGAAATGACATTAATTCCAGGAGACCCAAAGTGTCACTGTGGTCCACCAGTCAAAGTAGGGGCTTATGGAGGTCAGGTGATTGATAGAGTTTTAGCTCAGGTCCATCTCACAGTGGGTCCAATGTGTCCTCAGATGCATTCTGTGGTTAATTCCCCATTTCCAGAATGAAAAATTGGAATAGACATACTCAGTAACTGGCAGAATGCCAGCATTGGATCCCTGACTTGTGGAATGAGGGCTCTTATGGTTGGAAAGGCCAAGTGGAAACCACTAGAACTGCCACTACCTAGCAAAATAGTAAATAATAAACAATACCAGATTCCTGGAGGGGTTACAGAGATTAGTGCCACCATCAGGATTTGAAGGATGCAGGGGTTGGTGATTCCCACCACATCCCCATTTAACTCTCCTAAATGGGGATGTGCAGAAAACAGGTGGATCTTAGAGGATGACAGTAGATTATCATAAACTTAACCAGGTGGTGACTCCAATTGAAGCTGCTGTCCCAGATGTGGTATCATTGCTTGAGCAAATCAACACATCCCCTGGTACTTGGTATACAGCTGTTGATCTGGCAAACACTTTTTCTTAATTGCCTTTAGTAAGGACCACCAGAAACAGTTTTGCTTTCAGCTGACAAAGCCAGCAGTATACCTTTACTGTACTGCTACAGGGGTATATCCACTCTCCAGCCCAATGTCATAATATTGTCCTCAGGGACCTTGATCATCTCTATCTTCCACGAGACCTCACACTGGTCCACTACATTGATGATATCATGTTGATAGGACCTATTGAGCAAGAAGTAGCAAAGACACTAGACTTATTGGTAAAGCATTTGCATAAAAAAGGATGGGAGATAAATCCAACAAAAATACAGGGTCTGTCCACCTCAATGAAATTTCTAGGTGTCCAGTGGTGTGGGGCATTCAATATATCCCTTATAAAGTAAAGGATAAGCTGTTGCATCTGGACCCTCCTGCAACCAAAAAAGAGGCACAGCACTTAGTTGGCATCTTCATATTTTAGAGACAACACATTCCTCATTTAGGTGTGCTACTCCGGCCCATTTACCAAGTGACCAAAAAAGCTGCTAGTTTTGATTGGGGACAAGAGGAGGCTCTGCCATAGATCCAGGCTGCTGTACAAGCTGCACTACCACTTGGGCCATATGAGCCAGCAGATGCAATGATGCTATAAGTTTCAGTGGCAAATAGAGATGCTGTCTGGAGCCTTTGACAGGCCCCTATAGGAAAATCACAATGTAGAACCTTAGGATTTTGGAGCAAATCCTTGCCATCCTCTGCAGATAACTACTCTCCTTTTGAGAAACAGCTCCTGGCCTGCTACTGGGGCCTTAGTAGAGACCGTACGCTTAATCATAGGTCATCAAGTTACCATGAGACCTGAGTTGCCTATCATGAGTTACGTATTGTCTGACCCACTAAACCATAAAGTTGGGTGTGCACAGCAGCACTCCATAATAAAGTAGAAGAGGTATATACAAGATAGGACTTGAGCAGGTCCTGAAGGCACAAGTAAGTTACATGAGAAAGTAGCCCAAATGCCCATGGTCACCACCCCTGCCATGTTACCTTCTCTTTTCCAACCCACATCTTTGGCCTCTTGGGGAGTCCCTTATAATCAGTTAACTGAGGATGCGAAAACTCAGGCCTGGTTTACAGATGGTTCTGCACAATATGCAGGTACCACCCAAAAGTGGACAGCTGCAGCACTGCAGCCCTTATCTGGGACAACCCTGAAGGATAGTGGTGAGGGCAAATCTTCCCAGTGGGCAGAACTTTGAGCAGTGCACCTGGTTGTTCATTTTGCTTGTAAGAAGAAGAGGTCGGAGGTGCATTTGTACACTGATTCATGGGCTGCTGTCAATGTTTTAGCTAGATGGTCAGGGACTTTGAAGGAACATGATTGGAAAATTGGTAACAAAGAGGTCTGGGGAAGAGGTATGTAGATAGATCTTTCTGTGTGGGCAAAAAACATGAAGATATTTGTGTCCCACATGAATGCTCACCAGAGGGTGACTTCAGCAGGGAAGATTTTAATAACCAAGTGGATAAGATTTCTCAATCTGTGGCTAACACTTAGCCTCATTCCCCAGCCACTCCTGTCATTGCCCAATGGGCTTATGAACAAAGAGGCCATGGAGTGGAGGTAGGGATGGAGGTTAAGCATTGGCTCAGAAACATGAACTTCCCCTTACCAAGGCTGACTTGGCTACAGCCACTGCTGAATGCCCAATCTGCCAGCAGTAGAGACGCACACTCAGCCCCTGATGTGGCACCATTCCCCAAGGTGACCAGTCTGCTACCTGGTGGCAGGTTGACTACATTGTACCACTTCCACCATGAAAGGGGCAGAGATTTGTTTTAACTGGAGTAGACACTTACTCTGGATATGGGTTTGCATTTCTGCATGCAATGCTTCCTCCAAAACTACCATCCGTGGACTTACTGAATGTCTTATCTACTGCCATGGCATTCAACACAGCATTGCTTCTGATCAAGGAACTCATTTCACAGCAAATGATGTGTAGGAATGGGCACATGCCCATGGAATTCACTGGTCTTACCATGTTCCTCATCACCCTGAAGAAGCTGGATTAATAGAATGGTGGAATGGTCTTTTGAAGACTCAATTACGGCACCAACTAGGTGGCAATACCTTGCAGGCCTGGGACAATGTTTTTCAGGAGGCTGTGTATGCTCTAAATCAGTGTCCACTCTATGGTGCTATTTCTCCCATAACCAGGATTCATGGGTCTAGGAATCAAGGGGTGGATATGGGAGTGGCACCACTCACTATTAGCCCTAGTGACCCACTAGGAAAATTTTTGCTTCCTCTCCCTGAAACTTTAAGCTCTGTTGGTCTACAGGTTTTAGTCCCAAAAGGAGGAGTGCTGCCAGCAGGCAACACAACAATGATTCCATTGAACTGGAAGTTAAGACTGCTACCTAGCCACTTTGGGCTCCTCTTACCTGTGAATTAACAGGCAAAGAAAGGAAAAACTGTACTGGCTAGGGGATTGATCCTGATTATCAGGGGGAAATAGGACTATATCTACATAATGGCGGTAAAGAAGAGTTTGTCTGGAATACAGGAGATCCTGTAGGGCATATCCTAGTACTGCCATGCCCTGTGATTAAAGTCAATGGAAAATGGCAACAAACCAATTCAAGCAGGACTAACAATGGCCCAGAATCTTCAGGAATGAAAGTTTGGATCACCCTACCATGCAAAGAACCAAGGCCAGCTGAAATGCTTGCTGAGGGTAATGGGAACATGGAATGGGTAGTGAAAGAAGATAGTGATAAATATCATCTTCAACCATGTGACCAGTTACAGAAATGAGGACTGTAATAGTCATGAACCTTTCTTCCTTGTCTCGTTATGAGTGTGATTGTATATGTACACAAAATGAATTTCTTTATTTTTTTCCACAACATTTTCCCCTATCATATGAAAAGTTGTATTAGTTTCATGTCATGATATTTAAGGATGTCAAGTTTAAGAGTGAATATTACCGAAGTACTTGCACCCTATTTTGTAAGGAATTAATGCATTTCTGGTTGTACACAGGCGAGTTGAACATTGTTAGGCAGAAATATATATGTATGTATGTCTGTTACTGTTTTTACTTAGAGACTAAATATGGTTTAAGGTAATGTGTATGGTTGCTGAGCTATCAGGGGGTGGACTGTGATGGTTAAGCTAATGTGTCAACTCAGCCAGGTAATTGTGTCCAGGTGTTTGGTCAAGTAATCACTGGGCTAATTATAATACAAGGACATTTATGGACTCTAGTCACCATTGAGATTACTGCATAGATAGCTGATTACATCTACATCAATCAGGAAGATTGCCTTCAGCAACAAGTGACACTTTATCCAATCAGTTGAATGCCTTAAAAGGGGAAGTGATTTCAACATTCAGAGAGAATTTTCCAGCTCACCTTTGGACAGCCAACTTCTCCCTGAAACTCATCAAGGACCTTCATTGGACTTTCACTGAAGGCCCTGATTTGCAGCCTGCCTGCGGAATCTGGACTTGTGCATCCCCACAGTCATGTGAGAGACTCTTATAAAATCTCATATTACTGACAGATATCTCCTGTAGATTCTGTTTCCCCAGGGAACTCTGACTAATACACCATGTTATAACTTGCGGTATGACATGTGAGTACTTTAGTGTTTAGACTTTTGAAAAACAGCATTAGACTTTTATAATACTACACAATTTACTCTTTTATGCTTTTCTACTGTATTGTCCCTTCAAAGTGGTAAGTGCAAAGGATACATGAAAACATGAGGAAAACTCCTTGGTAAATATTTCAAATATTATCCCTGTGTTTTTGCTTTCCTTGAAAATACTTTGCCTGCATCCTCCTGTGCATTCCAGCACTGTTCTGTGCACTTATATTTCTCCTCCAGTCCCCTCTATATTCTGCACAAACTGCAACCAAAAAAGGAAACTTTACTATTCCTACAAAAGATCTGATTTTTTATTTTCTACTTATGATATTGATGCCCTTCCCCCGTTTGGAAGAAATGTTTATGCCATGACACCTGCTGAGTTATTTCATTGAACATTCTCCAAACTTCCACACCCCCACTCTACTGGCTTTGGTAGTCCAGCAGAAAAATCATATAGTAATCATATGCTCAATATTGTATGAACTACAGAATCATATAATAAACTCTAAAATGTTATTGATATGCTTAAAATGTTATTAATATGCCAATCAATCAGTACAGCTCAAAGAATGAGCTGGTTTAGTAGGATGAGATCCAATTTGAGCAGCTGTTGTTCAGGAAGGGTCACATGTAGTAATTCAATATCAAGAGTATTACAGTAATTGACTCCTCAATTGAGCATAGTGCGGATGTCAAAACTACTTCTGCAACAGAATAACATATTTAATAGGCAACTGATACTGCTTTCATCTTGATCTAAAGGATGGTAGCTGGATTTTCAATAAGATCCCTACGTAACAGGAAGACTATGGAATTCATGTCCATTATTAATAAATCTTGCATGAAATTGGCATCTAGGGATTAATTAAGCTAAAGGAACTTTAACTCTTAAATCAAGTCCCTCCAGGCACTTAACAAATATTCTTTTCCAATTAGAAGACAATTATTAAAACAAAATCTGTTTCCTTTATATCTAACAGTTGGTCTTATGCCATAGAATTCAGATTTTAAGGTCATTTTAAATTTCTATGTAACTCTAGGTGTCTGGGAGGGAAGGGAGCAGGGATGCGCTAATGCAATGAAATGCTCCTACAATTCAATCTTTATAAATGAGCATTTACATTTCTAATAAGTCCATCATACTGAGTCTAATCCTTATAATCTATATTCTGTTTTGATTTTTTTAAAATATAAAATCACCTAGCAACTGTGAATGATATCTACCTTCACCAAGGATTCCTGATAGTCTTATTTTGTGTGATGAGATATAATTAAATTAAACATCAAAGTCGTCAGGATAAAATTCTATGTTTTTCTTCAAATCAACACATTTATTTTATTGAATATCTTTTTGTTCCAAGGCACTGGACTAGGTGATGAAGGTAGCAAAACATCTAAGAGACATCCTTATACAAGAATAGCAAATACAGAATTATATGGATATAAAAATGCATGTCAAGTGCCATATAAGAAATAATAATAAGTGTTATGAAGATTCAGTTGTCTGAATATTTACATTCAGTTGGAGAAATCATAAGTCTTCATGCAGAAGTTGTCAAACAAGACAGATCTTAGAGGATGCCTAAGACTTTGCATAGCAGAAATCATAAGTAAAAATAAAAACATATAAAGGTCATTAAGATGGAGAATGGCATGATCAATGTGAGTGAATAAGAAAAATATGGGGCGTATTCAAGGAGCAGTTTTGGCCTATGCAACTGGAACATATGATTATTAGGAACATAAGGCAAACTGAAAATAGGTCTGAAGCCAGATACTGAGGCAACTTAAAGATCAGGTGAGGAGGTTCTACCAAAGTTGTTCAGCATTGAAATGCCATTAAAAGAATGAAAGTTTGTGAAGTGTGTTTTTTGCAACTTTTCCTGTAATTATAAATATGCTATCATATATAAAAACTAACTCTTCTTCTCCTTTCTTTGTTCTGTTACCTATGTCTACGTTTTTTTATCTGGTTTGCAGATCTTGATCTTGATATTTTATTTATTTCCCACCTCCTAACATAGAGACACACACATAAATGAACACATGTACTCACACCCTGAGAAGCCATTTTCCAGGCTGGACTACAGTGTAATGTTTTGTTATTGCTTGTGTTTTTTTTTTCCACTATGAAAATATAAGTGATACTTCTATGTAAATATTGTGATGACTGCTGTTTGCATTGTGTGGAAACTCCAATGTCCATATCCTACCTCCTTTCCCTTTGCTTCTTCTTTCTTAGGGCCCCCCAGATTCTCTTGCAAATAGACAGTAGTCATGTGATATGGATATTGATGTATAAATAAAAATCTGATGGAATGGCTTCTATGAAAGCTCTTGCTTTCTAGGTTAAAGAGATTGCTGTCCTTGGTACCACTTCCTTCCTCTTTTCTTCCTTGTTGAATATGAACATGATGCTAATATCTGGGCAAGCCATCACTGGATCACAAGGAAAAGACCAAGAGGATTTCAGCAATATTGGTTCTGATGTCTTTGAGTTATTGAACCAATGCCAGCAGACTATTTCCAGATGCTTGATTATATGAGAAAAGTTACCCCAGATTGTTTAATTCACTGTTTGTTTACTTGCTGCCAAAAAATATTCCTAATCAAGATTACAATTTTACTTACTCTAACATAAATTTTGACTTTATATAAATCTATAGAGTACGTTTCATTAAAGACAAATAACTTATTTGTTGAATTCTACAGACTTCTCTCAGTGTCATCATTTTTATCTGTGAAAGGTGGAAAATTCCACCTATTTTAGAAGAATTATGAGGACTAAGGGCAATAAAACACCTAATACAGAGTACAAAAACCTACCACAGAGACCGGCTCATAGTAGCTGATATTTTTAAATAAGCAAATGGATAAATTAATAAGATAGCCATCCTTCTAAGAAGCTCAGTTGAAGAGTATTAAATTTCATTTGGGTGGACTGAGTAGATGTATGTTGGAACAATTCTGTTGGTGATCTTTTCTTGCTATAAGAAGAAAGTTGGCTACAAAGGAACATTTGACACCAGTCCAAATACAGATTTGGAGGTCAGGTTCATGTCTATACTTAAACTGAATGATTGGGACAGCATCTTGTGTTTGGTCTCTAACCTATACTAAAATTTAATACTAAATCAATGTTGGTGATCAATAGGTGACAAATATACTCAAATTTAATGCTGATGTGATTCCACAATGTTTGGAAGATTATACTAATGACACATTTTACTTCATTGATGAAAGATTATATTTCTTGCTTCTTTGTGCATTGCATAAGACTTTATAGAGACAGTAGGGTATACAACAACTCTCAATATAGTACAGGAAACACAAAATTGTGTTTTTCCAAGTTCCCTGCTATATCATGGATCTATTAAATACCATTGAGATGTAGCGTAATATTGAACAACACTACAAAGCAATTCTTAATTTAATCCTTAGTAAAAGCAGAGACTAAGACATTTTTTGGAGATAGTAATTGACATTTAGTCACTCCTACCTCAACATTACCCTTTAGAGTTTGTTACATAAGCAGAGGGTAATACTCAATTTCCAGATCAAGAGGGAATGTAAAAAACACAGATCAAAAGAACTGGCAGGTTATATAGGCTAGAGTTTCTTGTAAGATCAACCTATGGCCATTGGACTCATTTCCAGATCTTGTAAAACTTTATGAAAAAATTCTGAAATTGATTTTGCTTTGAGTCACAAAAACTGGCTATTTCATCTCATATTAAATCACATCCAAAACGATTTTTACTTTATAAACTCTTCTTCCCCAGAACTCAACCTTGCTGAACCTGTAAAAACTCAGAAGAAAATTTAGAAGAGTGCTTATTGGGGCTCAGTATCAGAACCTAGCCTGAACCTTTAAAACAATAAACATGGCTTCACTGCCCATAATGTCACAACTGAAAGAATCACTTGACTTCATTGAATTCTGGCAAAAGTTTTTATTTTTGAAGTTGAATAAAGGGCAAGTAGAAAATGCCCTTGGAGTTCAAGTTCAAATAGCTTCATATTAAAAAAAAAAAAAAATTTGTTCCCCTCTTCCACTCAGAGCAGTTTTTCAGTGTCTTCAAGTCCATGCTGTGTATGTCTAGTTTTACTCCCTTCTTTATTTCTGCAGACTTTGATGTGGACTCTTTCTTCACATATAATCCTTGGCTAAGGCAAGGATGTGGAATTCTAATGTAAACAGAGAAATCATAGACTTGGTATTAGATTTTTAAAATTTTCTCCTGCAAGGATAAAATTTCCCCAGAAGTCTCCCCAAAGTAAATTTTGATTGAATTCACATCATACTGAATATAATGACATTGCCAGATCAAATTTTGCCAGATAAATTAAGATACAAGAAGTTAATCATAAGTAAATGTCTTTGGAGTACCTCTTCATGATCAGGAAGCTCATATGTGTTTATGGAAATTTAAAGCGAAAGCCACCCCATCAGCCAAGCAACCCAAGTTAACTACAATTATTAGGCATGGCTATATTATATTCATGCTTCAGAACTTAATTGCTGCCATTCGTTCATTTTGGAATGCTTCCAGTCTATTTCCCTTTTTTATTTTCTTCCTAAAGCAATCCACCATCAACTCCCCAAGGAAGGATCATCCATTCTTCAACTTCTTTTAGCAAATTCTTGACAAACTTATTCATGACACCTTTTTTTTTCCTGAGTAGAAACTTCAACTTCCTGTATTTACCCTACAGGGTACAGATGCCTTTAATATACAAAAATTTTACTACGTTTCTCTTTCAAGGACAGACTGGAAAAATTTCAAGCCTTGCAGCAGTATGAAACATTTTATTTCAATACACAATCAGAGAGGGTGGTTTTCACAATGAATTTGAACTATGGAGTTTGTTAGTGACTGTTGGGCACTTCCCAAAACCTCCCAAGAGATATGTTTGCAATCTGATTTTATTACTGCATATGCAGAAGTGAATTTATCGACCATCAGCTTGGCCCATATTCAAGTTTACAAATCAAAATCACATTTCAAAATATCATGAATATTTATTGAATTTTTTTGAGGGAGGGGATTCCCAGCTTCTGAGAACCCCCTCCTATGTTTGAGAAGTTAAAAAGTCTAAATATTCATTTTCCAAGCCTCCTTTGCAATTAGAATACAGGCCAAAGATCTAGGTTCAGTCACTGTATTAGTTATCTATTGCTGCAGAACAACTACCACACATTTAGTGGCAACATGCACTTATCTCAACATTTCTGTGGTTCAGCAGTTCAGGGACCATTTAGTTTTGTCTTCTACTTCAGAGTGTCATAAATCTGCAATCAAGGTATTAGCCAGGGCTGCAATCTCATCTGAGACTTGACTAAGGAAGATTTTGCCTCCGTGGTTAGGTGGTTGTTGCCAGCATCCAGTTATTTTGCATTGTTGGGCTTACAGCCTAAGTCTCTTGCTGGCTGATCCTTGCCAAGTAGGCCTTCCCAACATGGCTGCTTATTTCCTCAAAGTCAGCAAGGGAGAACATTTCTCCCCAAGATGGACATTGTAATCTTATGTAACAAAATCAAGCACATCCTGTTTCTTTTCTCATATGCTATTGCTTGCAATCAAGTCTGACTTACTGTCCACACTCAAAAGAGGTATTACACAAAAGCCTGAATTCCAGGAGACAGGGACTATGAGGCCAGATTCGACTCTGTCCATGTAGTCTGACCATTGGGAAATGGTGACATAGAGTCAAGGAAAGTGAGGAATACATCGTGGGGCCAGTAGCAGCAGTGGCAGCAATATCAGGCTCCCAGTGGCCTCAAGGGCTGCTGTGCTGGAGGAGGTGTCTGGTGTCCAGTACCAGCATTTTTTTAAGCTATGCTGCTGAGAATTGTGGTCATCAGCAGGGGTGGTGGTGTTGTCATCAAACTCGTTCTGCCGTATGATTTTAACTGTGTCTTTGACTACAAATGCTCTATTGTCTCTGTTCATTTTACTCATTTGCTTCTTCAGCATTCCTGTTGATTCTTCAGGTTACCTGAAATCTTTGCAATAAATTCATTCTGTGCTTTAATCACCCAGATTTGGTTTCTATTGTGTGTAATCAAGAACCCTGACTGATATACTTAGTAAAATAAAAATTGTTTTCTAGGATTCTAATCCAAACCTCCTCTGCCTTCCCTTACTATAGACAATAGAGACAAGATTATAACCAATTAAACTTTGGATGTAAACAAAAACATTAGAACAGATGTAAAATATTTTTACTTCACTCTTTAGAAAGGTCCCTTCTGACTTCTCAATTAGATTAAGCACCCCCAGCTACTTGTTTCTATAGCATTTCCATTCTAATAATGCTTATCACATTTACTGACTTTATTTGTTTAATAAAGGCTTCCTAGCTAGGCTAAAAGTCGTCTTTGTCCAAAGACATCATCAGCCTTTAAATTAGTACTTGGTATATAAAAAGCATCTCTTAAATATTTGGTAAAATAATGAATGTGTGCATAAATGAATGAATTTTTATTCCTACTTTCTTTTTAGTCCTAAGACCCACCTAGTAATCAATTGTGTCTGACTTTAGGTAACTCCAATGTGTCAAATGTGCTAGAATTAACCTTTGCTTAAATCATTTTAAATTCTTACCCTGATCACACTGTTTCCAAAATTTAGTCACAGCTCAGTTTCCTAATTTCCTTAGTGTTATGTCAGAAAACAAAGGTATTATTTCATCTTTTGGCTTACTTGAGTTTCCCTAGATCATTTTCTAAATGTTATGACATTTAATACAATAGTAGATAAAATTCATAGATGATTTTTACAATTAATTTTGTCTGTTTTATTATCATATTTTTACTATACTTCTAATATTCTCTCTCCATCCCTGCATTCATTCCTTGTTGATCTAGTCTGTTTCTCATACACAGACCACAATGTTCTACTACCATAACTTTGTTCACACCATTCATTTTCCTGAAATGTTCACTTCCTCCTTCTACAAGTTTTCAAATTCTACTTGTTGCTCAAGATTCAATTAAATTATGATTTCTTCTACTGTTATTTCTCTGCCCAGAATAAAGTCATCTTTTATTCCTTCAAATTCTTGCACTTATTACTTTAAATTTCTGTAGTAATTATGTGTATGTCTTATCTCTTCTAAATAAAAGTTCATTGAGTGTATGATGCATAACTGATTAATCTTCATATAATCTCTATACCATATCTACATTGAGCATTCAGTGAATACCTGAAGAATCTTACAATAAGAACATAGGATGCAATAGCTACAAAAGCAATCCCATTAAGGATCATCTGTGGCTACTTATCATCTCCTGAATGTAAGATTGTTTCTCTAAATTGCTTTATTTTAGGTATAACTCAAATACCAGATGTGAGTATAACACAAAAGACTTGTGTAACACAAATAATGCCATTCATGAAAACCTTTTAGAATTGATTACCTCCCTCAGTTTCTGAGCAAGTCATTAATAGAGCTGTATACAAAATATTTCTAGTTTTCCTCCATCTGTCTTCCAGGAACAGTTTGTGATTGGGTGGGGCCACGTAATTAGTTTTGACCAATGAGTGTGAGTGAAAATGACATCTGCCAAATCAGAGCCAGAGCATTTAATTACCTATGTAAAAGTTCCAGAGTAGTCTTTTCACTCTGGAATGGTACTTACTGCTTTTGCGGTGATGCTGCTGTACCCTGTGGGTCCCTGAGAGACTGATGAACAGAGTTCCTTGCTTACTTATTATAATGGATATGTATCATGATCAATAAATAAAACCATGGGTGCTTAAGTCACTGAAACTCTGTAGTTATTTGTTAGCACAGCATATCCCAACTCATTCTAACTGCTGGAGCCTTTATTTTCTTTTCCATCTGGAGCTGTTTAATAACATGAAAACTTTGTAATTTTTGACTGATCTTTATTCTTTGCATCATACTTCTTGTCACTCATGGCTTGTAACAACATCCACAATTTATGCATGTGAAAGGGAGATAGAATCATTGATGGGCAAAATTAGTTACTATGAACTGTGTACAAAGATAAGATAATTTAGTGAAAACAAAGGAGTATAGCAGAATAAATTCCTTGAGAAAAGAAATAAAGTATTTTAACCTTCTTTTAAGTGTAGAATGACATGAATATTATACTAAAGTCTCAAATTCCTAAGGGCATCTGTTGTTTATTTTGAGAATTATTTATAAAAGAAATACAAGCTGATGAATACAACTAGTGAAAAAGTTTGGGTTTTAGGTTATGATTATAAAGGTAAAGTTCTCTATGTTAAAAATAAAATCTGGAATTTTATTAGCTAAGCATGCATAGAGGAGCTTCATGTTAATAATCAAATATATTATTATAGCTTTCCAAAGAAAATTGCTACGTTTGCCATATATTATCACAAAATTTCAATAAATTATTTTTCTTTTATAGACAACATAAATTTCAAAGATAAGTGATCTTCTAAAAGACACAAAAGCAAGCAATAGAAATTTTTAAAAGAATATGGCTTGCCCACTGAGTCTTGGGAAGCATTTTATTTTAACAATCTGCATTCTGTCAGATAAAAAGCAATTTTAGCATAAAAAGCATTTTCTATTACAGAGCTGAGTAGTAATACCATCTTAGAATAAGTTGCTGGAAATTTCTTAATTACAATGTCATTTTAATCCACAATGACATTTGAGGTGTTAGGAAATTTCCTTAAGCTATTTGTCAAAGGAGTACCATATAGAACAATGGTAAAGTCCCACCCAATGATATTGAAGGAATTTCTGGTATAGCCCTGATGAATTCATATCATAAGTAGTCTCTGTGCAGTCATACTTATAAAAGTATGATCCTGTGTGTGACAGTTTGAAGCTTTTTGTGGATCCCAGGAAAGATCATGTTCTTAAAGTTAGTCCATTCCTGTGGGTGTGGGGCACTTTGATTGGATTGAATTCAATTGAGGGCCTTTGATTGGAATACTTCAGTGAGGCATAAACCAGGGTGGGTCTTGGTCCTCTTGCTGGAGTCCTTTATAAAAAGAGGATTGAAAGCCCAGACACACAGAGGAAAAACCAAAGAGATGGAGAGAAGGAACCCAGGAACTCAGAGAGGAACCTGGGAGAGAGGAAGCCACAGAGGGTGCAGCCAGAAGCTGAAACAATGAGACCCCAAAGAGAAGCAGATGTCTCCATGTGCCTTGCCACATGGAAGGAGTCCAGGATCACCTGCAGCCAAACTTCAGTGAGACAGCATCTCTGATGATGCCTTGATTTGGACATTTTCACAGCCTCAGAACTGTAAGCTTTTAACGTAAAAAATTCCCATTATAAAGCCAACTCATTTCTGATATATTGCTCCCAGCAGCTTCTAGCAACTAAAACACTGTGAAAGACAAAATGCACTTGACTATTAATGTTTTTATTCAGACTATCACAATAGAGAGAATTTTCATTAATGAGGAACCTCTCAAAGAAAAGTAGGGGTAGGGGTGTTAGGGTTTTATAGAGGCAGGTAAAAAAGTGAGTCATCCCCAACTCTTATAAGTGTCACAAAGAAGAATGAAGATGGCCTTTTCTTAGAATATGTGAGGATAGGGTGGTTGAGAACAAAAGAGTAAGAGGATATCATAAATGGTACTATTTTCCAGGCACACAAGACTCAGATAAAGTTCAACAATGTCAATCCAAAATCCAGAACAATAAGGAAGGGGAGTGTCAATTGTATCAGTCAAGATTCAGTCAGGACACAGAAGCCACTCTAAGTATTTTAACAAAGGGGGATATAATATAGGGAATAATTGCTTACAAAATAGTTTGAAGGGCTGAAGATGCAAACGTCAGAGAAGGCTGACACAAGCTTTCAGGTTCACCACCACAGGTGTGGTCTGAAGAACCAGGTGGTAACCAGATTCTGCCAACCTGGAAAAGAAACTATAGGAAGCAACTGTTGATGGTCACAGCAAAAAAACTGCAAAATTTCACATCTGCTGAAGCCCATGCATTTGCCTTTCACTGCCAAAGAAAAAATGCGATGACTTTTGTCCTCCTTACCCCTTCCAAATCATAATCAAATGCACCTCATTGGTAGAACATAAATGTAAAATAAAGCCTTGAGGACAAGACACTCTGAAGAATGCAGTTTCCAAATTCTAAATTTCCAGCGCCTATGAAACAGGAAATCCTAGAATGATTTTGATATTGACAAAATTAAATTAAATCAGCACACTGATTTTTATTCTCTAATAAAAATGTAGAAGAGATCTAATTCTTAATACTAAGGTATGTTTCCCACATTTCCCTTTATCTCCCTCTCAAGGCTCTCATACCCCATGCTGCTTCTATACCTTACAGTTACCAATCTTCTGCTCCCAAATGCCTTCCACGGGGTTTCCAGCCCTGCCCCCTTTTTTGGTCTTTCCCCTACACCCTTTCCTTTTACCCAGCCATTTATTATGTAGCTCAGCTTAATCTCTCTAATTGAGTCCTCCCTTTCTACCCCTTGATTTCATCATCCATTATTTTTTTTCTACCCATTTACATAGCACAAAATCCGGAAACTAGTCTGCAGAAGCAGACTCTTAAGAGAATGAGGATAGTGGAAAGCTGAGTGAGCAGAGAAAGCCTTGTAATCAGGTGGAGGAGAGTCTGGGATAATTTACATATTAACTATGTTTGACCTGTGATACTAGTCAAATGATATGTCTGTTTTTCACCCAGCACTAGAAATTGACATTTAGCATAGAGATTAAATTCTGAGGTACTTGCATTAGAAAGACAGGATCAAATTCAAGATCCACTATTGATGAATTGGGTAACTTGGTATATATTTGCATATGTGTATCAACTCCATAAATCTGTTTCCTTGTGGTAAAACGAGAACAATAATAACATCCTCCTAATAAGGTTTCTTTAAGTATTAAATGTGATTATTCACAGTGAGTGCTCAATGGACTTTATCAAATTATCTTTATTGTCCTTATACCTATGCTGTGCTCTTGTTCTTGCCCCACCTAGAGAAACTGCCACCTTATGCCTATCTAAAATCTACTGTCTTCAAGACTCATGAGAACAAAGCTTCATTCACACAGCTTAATAAGGTAAAGCACAAGGCACATTAACACGACTGCATGATTCTTGGAAATTTCTGCCCAGGAAGATACAGTTGCAAATAATTTTACTGTTTGTTTCAGTAATTTCTTGAAATCCATTTATCTAAACAATTACCTGCTCAAATACTCCTCTTCTCAGAATAATAGATCACTTTAGTGGGCAATCTGCAGTTATCAAGCCAATGATTACTCATCAAGACTCCTTTCAAATCCATCCCCAAATCCATTCATTCTAAACAATTATAGCTTGAATTTAGCCCAATCCCAATCAGATCCCCACAATGAAAGATTTACCTTAAGGTAACCCCAAAAGCTTAGAAATTGACCTTACTCTTCTGAGATGCCATCAAAGTTGTGTCTGCCCTTGCTGTAAAAGTAAGAGTAACACGCTATTCCTGGTGGTCTTTTTGGATAAGCAAATACCCTTTTTATTAAGTCACATCCAACTCACAGATATAGCTCTTTTGGAGAGCTCCCATAATCAGTCCATACTATGTATTTTGGAACTATATATAGTTACTTCCTATATGCATGTCTTATAAGGTCATTGAAAGTAACTTATTATTGCTTTTTGTAACCCCCAGGAGACCTAGCACATATAGGGTACTCCAAATAATTCTCAGTTCTTATATAGATATTCTGTGAATTATGCTGTGGAAGACCTATTTTCAAATGCTCTTTGAAATTTACATAAACATGTCTGGAAACCTCAGTCTCACATACAGTAAGAAATCCAAAGCCCACTAGGTGATTTCCTTATTTTATATTTCTAGAAGTTTATGACAACATATCTCTTATAGAGTAACAAGCTCTCTGAGCTACAGTGACTAATATATGGAGAATAGTCCCTTTTATTTACTCAAAACAGTACTCTTGCAAGGCACTGTCTTCACAAGTGAAGGCCCTTGCTCCTTCTTATCCCCTCTTTCCCTGTCTTCTCCTTCCCTTCTTTCCAACTCTTAATCCCTTATCATTTCTTATGTAGAATATGTTTCATGGTCTCCTTCTACCCTATGGTGGGTTCAGGGAGACAAGGAGCATCTCACTTTCCCTATCCAAAGCAGCCTCTGAATATATTTTGCTAAATAAAAGATCATCTGTACTGAAGAGAAATTATGCCATTCCCATAGGGGCAGAAGTAGTTGGCAATACTGTGATTCTAAGCAGAGCATTTTGTTTTTTACCCTGCTATTCAAAGGTTGATCACCTTTTTAATCCTCAAATTTTAACTTCCTGAGAGGGAGAACTATGTAATCAATACAGAATCAAGCTTAAGTCTAGGGTGTACAGGAAAACAAAATAGACGTTTTACTATGCTAGATTATCTGGCATAGCAGCCAGGGCACCACAAGCTTCCTTAGTGAAGCCTTCAGTGAGATACTTAAGGTGAGTACCTTTAATGAGATACTTAAGGTAAACTAAGGTAAAAACAAGACTAGAATATATTGCTTTGACTAACTTTATGGAAAAATGATGAGTGTAGTGGACAAAACTATGGAGCCTAGACTCAGCCCACCAGCATTTGAATAGTATCAATGGCATTTAATTATGGTACAATGTAGAATTTGACAGCTTTGTTCAGAATCCATTTCTAAGACTATGTTCCATGAACTATAAAAGAAATAAAATAAAGGCAAGATTTTTTCCTCCCTCAGAGTTGCTTAAAGGTATTAAATAAGGTGATGTGGTAAAAGCATTTAGCACACAACTTTTATGAAATATGAAATATGTCACCAAAGCAAGAAACCTCCAGTTTCCTTCTTCCACTTCATCCTCCACATCTAACTGCTCACAAAATTTGACCAGTTATACACTTTAAATTTCTTTCAAATCTCTTCCTACTGCTTATATCATTTGCCACTGCTTTATTTTAAATCTTCAGCAACACCTCCTGCTTGGACTATGGCAATCACATCTTAGCTCTTTTTCTCATTTACACTGCATCCAGCGTTCTCACAGTATGGAAAATGGGATCGGTCCAAGTCCCACTTAAACCATTGTTTCCTGAATACCTACAGAGCAAAGTTTAAACTCTATAGTTTAGTAGATAAACGTCTTATCATCCAAATTTGCAAAACTCTACAGCAGTGAACATCAAAATTGAAAATGTATCAGAGTTCTCTGGAGTGTTTGTTAAAATGCAGATTTTTACAATTTTACTCAGTGGACAGTCTCATACTGTGTCTCAATGAAAGACCATGAATCTGCAATTTTACTAGCCAGCCCAGGACATTCTGATGCAGGCTTTTGAGATCACCCTTTAAGAAATACTCTGCTCTATAGCCCCACAGCCAACCATTTCTCCGCTACACGGATTCTCTATCCACCCTGTACCCTGGGTGGCTCTTCAAATATGAACTGTTCTTATATGCTTCTTGCTTCTGCACCTTCTATTCCTACTTCTTGTAAAGCCTTTCCCCAGTTGCTATCTGGCTGATTTCCATCTCATCTTTCACCATTACATTCAAGGGTCTCTTGTGTAAGGAGATCCCTGAGTCCTCTCAGGGGACAGTTATATCTTCTCCTATGTTCAGTAAGACCCTGAACTAATTTCTAATTGTACTTATTGCATTGGGTTATGAACACATTTTAAGTGTCAGTTCTCTCAACTAGACGTCTACTGGACTATAAAATCATGGAAGGCAGGGAAAGCATCCCATTCATTCTTGTGTTGCTCTTATCCAGTGCCAGGCACATATTTGTGCTCAGGAAATATTTATTGGATGAAGGAAGAAACTAATAAATGTTAGAAAGTCACTAACTTGGGATTATTTAACTCACTTCCATATGACAAACTATTTCTTCCACACGTTTTCTGTCCTTATTTGAACCCCTATCATCTCAAATCTTTACAATAAGAATAAGATACATATTATTAGACTTATATTGAAAACATCTGACAAAATTGAGGGCTGTGTTCTATTTCTTTGATTAAAATATTTGATTTCGTTGGATCAGAAATTACAAGAAACTGAAGAGACAGAAAGTGGAAAAGGGTTTGGCTTTCCCAATATGCTTTTTAAATATAATACCCTGAATAACCCAGGTGTCACCTGAACTGTTGCTGATTTTTCCTTAAAATTATATTCTTTAATTATCCAAAGAGTTCCTGGGCACTGGAGCTAATGCAATCCACTAGGTCACGGGGGTGGATGATGCATAGTTTACCTGAGATTTGTAATCAAGCTCGGTCTGCACAAGGGTAATTATTCAAAGAGGAGCTGGTTTTTATTCCCCCAGTGTCTTACTTTTATTTATTTATGTATTTTTTTCACTTAGTCCTCAAGTTTTAGGTTACAGAAACATCATGTGCTGAATACAAGGGACTCCCATATACCCAACATCCTCCCCCTTTACCCCTTTCCCCTATTAATAACATTTTATATGTGGATGGTATGTTACAACTGATGTACAAATATTGAAACATAGCTACAAACCATGGTGAATGGTTTACATTATGGTTTACATTTTGGACCAGACCATACAATTTTATAAACTTTGATGCATTTATACATGGCCTGTATCCATCATAGCAAGATCATGTAGAACACTTCCATCTCCCCCAAAATGTCCCCTGTTCTGTCTATTCTATTCCTCCCTCCCCCTCCCCTGGGGACCCATGGCAACCACCAGGCTTCATTCCTTGAAGGAAAAAATTCTTACGTACTTGCAACAACACTGAGGGCTTGACACACTGGTCTGCCCTCCCCTTTTAGGCACCGCCCATGCTCTCAAGAAACTCCCAGCCCTCTATTTGAAAACATAGTGGGCCTCCCCAGGATAGGAATCCACCACCTTGCCACTCGTTATATGGGTCTCCACCCACTGTTATAATCCACTATGGCAAGATAAATACTCACACAGTCCCTAGAAGCCTGCCCCAGGTGTGCCCTGTCCAAAATGCCCCCCACATCCAACACCCTAAAACAGCAACCCTTACTTGCAATATTGCCAAAAGAGCACCCAACATTGTAGTTTCAACCAAGTACCTGCTAATCCCCAGTGTTGACCTTCTCCCTCCCCCAACCCTCCCCCAGTTCCATGGACAGTCCAAACCACCCTTCCCACCCCACTCCTCTGACAAACCAGCACTGCCTAACCTGAAAATATAAATATATCATTGTCCTGCCCCTCCACTGAACAACTACACACTACCCCCTTATCATAGATTTTGCCCATATAGGGGTTGAATCATATAGGGCAACAGGTCTTACAGTGATGAAAGGGAAAATTTTTTTTAAAATTTTAAATATTTTTTCATTATTTTCACTATCCCAATTTTTTATTTTTCATTTTTATTTTTAAGGAATTTTTTTGTATTTTATTTCTTATTTTTAAAACTATCATTATTATTTCATTTTTTATTAATTGTATTTGGCTACTTTATTGGCTACATTTTATAGAAGTTTTGGATGACAGAAGGGTTACAACTGTGGCAGGGGAGGATCATTGGTGTGGATTGTCAGAGATGGGGTTACAGGGGAGGAAGCTCACCTGGGCATACATATAAAGCATATAAATGTGTTCATGTGTTCATGGGGCATTGTCACAGTGGGTGGAGATTCACACAATAACTGAAGGAATATCAAATTCCCATCCTGGGGAGCTCTGTCACATTCTCTAATAGATCATCAAGAATCCCCCAAGTACAGGGGCAATGACTAGTGAAAGAGGATGTCCACTGATGGGCCTTTGATATTGATGACTGTGCTTATCAACCTTTACTCTTGAAATTGAAACTTAGCCTAGTATTATAGGGGGCCTAAGAGTTGCCAACTGGGTGCCTCCTTGTTGCTCAAATGTGGCCTCTCTCTAAGCCGAACTCAGCATATAAATGTATTACCTTCTCCCCAGTGTGGGACATGACTCCCAGGGTTGAGCTTCCCTGGCACCAAGGGATTACTAACAAGCACCAACTGGCAAGGCAACTGGAAAAAAATCTTGACCAAAAGGGGGAAAAAGTAAAGGCAAATGAGTTTATATGGATAAGAGACTTCAAAGTAAGTTGGGAGGTCATTCCAGAGGTTATGTTTATGCACGTCTCAGCAAGATCTCTTTGACTGCCAAAGTAGATACTACACCAAATAGCTGGGCTCCTGAGGGCTCTGGAAACATCTAGACACTACAGTCAGAGCAGATAGCTCAGGAGTTTGGTGCCTTGCCAGTGAGCCCTTCTTTGGAATTCATGCTCCCCAGAGTGATGGAGTTGGACTCAATTGTGGTTTCCCTACACATGGTTCTTCTGTCCTTCTACATGAACCTACAATTAGTACTAGAGTTGGCAGAGGTACATCTAAGAGACTTAAATCTTTGGGTTCTCCATGTGCTAGCTGGGCCCTGAAACTCAACAAAGTTGTAACACCTACTCTCCAGTTCATTGGTCTCACCCAGGACAACGAACATGGAGGTGATGATGGACAACTACCATACCAAGCAACCAAGACATTCTGCAAGTAAAAGATTCTCATCTATCGGCCCCATGGGATCACAGTTCCCTCTAAATTAGTAGGTGGAGTGGACATCACCATTCAAGAATTCTCAAGATTGGGGAATGAACTATGGACTAAAGTAGACTTACTGATATTCTACTATAGAATTATTGTGATTCTAGCAATGGAAGAAATTATATCACTGACATGGAGGTGGTGGCCACTGGAGGTTCTGAGGGCAGTGAGAGGGAAAGCAGGTATAATACAGGGGCATTTTTGGGCTTGGGAATTGTCCTGAATGACATTGCAATGACAGTTACAGGCCATTATAAATCCTGCCATAACCTACAGAATTGGGTGGGAGAGAGAATGTAAACTACAATGTAAACTTTAATACAAACTTAGTGGCAATTCTCCAAAATGTGTTCATCAATTGCAATGAATGTACCTCACTAATGAATGATGTTGTTAATGTGGGAAAATGTGAGAGGGGTTGGGAGCAGGGCAAATGGGAATCCCCTATATTTTTTATGTGATATTTGTATAATCTAAGTATCTTTTAAAAAATAAAAAATATATATATAATTAAAAATTAAAAAAATAAATCAAGGACGAGCTGGCCTCCTTTCTAACTTTATACTGTTTTCACTTAGAGGAGATGTTAAGGCCTGTTGCTATTGAACTTTACTGGAACCCTGCACTTGTGGAAAAATGGACACTTAAGAAGTCCCCCCATCCTTTTGTGTTCTAAAAAATGGCTTACTGCAAAGAACCACGCTTCCCCATTTATTTTAGATAACAATCCTGAAAGAGCCCCGTTTCTGTCTATGACAAGGACAGACTCAAACCTTTGAAATTCTCATTCTTTGACTCATAAATGATTAGCTGAACTGTTTGTTCCCACTGACTAATCTGGATAAAATGCCTGCTAACTTAACTTAATCAAATTTTAGTCAGGCCTCTCTCCTTTCCCCAGACTCCTGAACTCTGACCCACTCCTGAGCCTAAACAAGCACTGGGAGCTTAATCAGGCTTTGGAACACAGAACAATCCCCTTTTAGTGGCCCCTCCTGAGAATCATCTGGTTGGAAGAAAAAATACTTCCTACTCAAGTGTCTGATCATGCCACTTACTCATCTTACTCTTCCACACCTAGTTCTGTCTAGCCTTGTTTATTCCTCTTTATAAAAGAGATGCTTCCAGACCTTATATTCTTACCATTCCCCTTTTGCAATTGCCCCTTTCCTTTTGTTGTACTCTAGCTCCAAATTAGCCTACCCAATGTAACTTAGAGAAGAAAACTTTCTATTGTTCCCTGAGTGTCCTATCTGGGAAGCACATAACCTCCCCTCCCTTGAGAGACCTTGCAAAAACATCTCAACCTTGCAGCTGTGTCCCAAGTTATCAGAACCTTGAAGTTGTGCAGACACTAGCTAACCGCCAAGATCCACTTCTGTACACCCTGCTTGCTTGCAAACTGCG
>JAQZBX010002370.1:0-72720 GCA_029593785.1 Cabassous unicinctus | reverse complement strand
AAAAACACCAACTACTCAATTTAAAAATGGGCAAAATATTTGAATAGACATCTCTCCAAAGAAGATATACAAATGACCAGAAAGCACGTGAAAAGCTGCCCAACATCATGAGCCATCAGAGAAATGCAAATCAAAACCAGAATGATATATCATTTCAAACCCACTTGAATGTCTGTCATGAACCAATTACAATAAGCAAACTCGTGGAATTAGAATCTAGACTATAGGTTACCAGGGGATAGATTTGTGTTAGAGAATGGGGAGTTGATGCTTAATTTGATCAGACTTTCTATTTAGGGTGATTGTAAAGATTTGGAAATGAATGATAGTGATGGTAGCACATTATTGGTAATGTAATTAACATCACTGAATTATTTAGGTGAACGCGGTTAAAAGGGGAAACTTCAGGTCACGTGTGATCAGATATAGGAAAGATGATGTGTATATTGTAGATGATGGACTATAGTTAATAGTACAAGAATAAGAATGTTCTTTCATGAATTATTACAAATGTATAGCACGAATACAAGCTGCTAATAATAGGGTGGTATATGGGGAAAATACACCGAATGTAAACTATGGATGATAGTTAATAATATTATTTTAATAATCTTTCACCAATTATAGCAAAGGTAACTACTGTTAACAAAATAGTACATTTATTTTTAAAAGTGCTATCATCAATTATAACAAATGTTTCATACCAATGCAAAGGTGGTGGTGGGGTGGTTAATGGGTTTCCTATATTTTATGCATGATTGTTCGTAAGTCCACAACTTCTCTAATAAAAAGAATTAATTAAAAAAAAACACAATAAGATACTATTTCAGACCTACTAGAATGGCTGCTATTAACAATTGGAAAATAACAAGTGTTGGAGAGCTTATGAAGAAGTAGGAACACTGTCTTCCACTGTGGAAGACAGTTGGGCAGTTCCTCAGTGTAGCAGTTAGGCATTATTTATGAATTCCAAAAATAGATATTGGGTTATGTTTGTGAACTGGTCTTTTCCTCTGGGCATATTAGATTATATTGATTTCAGAGGTTTCACTTTTACTTAATTAAATAATGATTAAAACTTTGATTGGGCCATGTTTCAGGACATTGAGTCCCTGACCCCTTGGTGGGTGGGGACTCACAGAGAAATGGTGCTGCAGAGCAGGGAGGTTGGCGTTTTAATGCTGGAGCCCTGGGAAGTAAACACACAGGAGAGAAACACAGAGGAATAGAGACAACTCCATAGACACGGCAGAGGCCCCAGGAGAAAGCCCGATAGTCTATAGCTGACCCTGTAGAAAGAACAGAGCAGCTGAGCCCAGAGAGAAACAAACCCCAGGAGAGAGACAATACTTATCCCAGCCTACAGCTGATATTGGAAGAAGCTGAGACCACAGAGCCCTAGAGGAGAGAAGAGGAAGGTTGGACCCTTGCAGAAGTCCGCAGCCATCTTGCTCCAACACGTGGCAACAGACTTTGGTGAGGGAAATAATTTACGCTTTATGGTCTGGTAACTGTAAGCTTCTATCCCAAATAAATACCCTTTATAAAACCCAACAGATTTCTGGTATTTTGCATCAGCATACCTTTGGCTGACTAATACACTCAGAAAGCTAAATATAGAACTACCATATGACTTGGCAATCCCACTTCTTGACATATATCCAAAAGAAATGAAAGCAAGGACTTGAACAGACATTTGCACACCGATGTTCCTAGCAGCATTATTCACAATTGCCAAAAGATGGAAGGAACCCATGTGTCCATTAACCAATGAATTGATAAATAAAATGTGCATATAGATACAATGGAATATTATTCAGCGGTAAAATAGAATGAAGTACTCATAGATATGACAACATGGATGAACCTTGAAGACATGTTGAGTGAAATAAGGTAGACACAAAAGGACAAATGTATGATCACTGATGGGCAATAATTAGAATAAGCAAACTCATAGAGTCAGAATCTAGAATATAGGTTACTGGGGACAGGGTGGGGATAGGAAACAGGACATTAAGGCTTAAAATATATGGAGTTTCTTTTTGGGAGGATGGAAATGTTTTGGCAATAGATGGTGGTGATGGTAACACAACATTGTGAACATAGTTAAAAGCACTGTAATAGATATGTGAACATAATTAAGGGGGAAATGTTAGATTGTATATAGTAACAGAATAAAAACTAAAAAGAGAAATCCATGGGATTGCATTACACAGTGAACCCTAAGTTAAACTATGGGCTATAGTTAACAGTACAATTATAAAATTTGGCTATCATTAATTATAACAGATTTTCCACACCGAGGCAAGATATTAATGGTAGAGCAGTATATGGGAATCCTGTATCCTATGCATGATTATTTTGTAAATGCACAACTTCTCTAATAAAGGGGGGAAAAAAAGAAATGTGTGAATATTTTAAGAAAAGTATCTTATCTAAGAGCAGTAAGAATGAGTTGCAAGAGGCTATCAGATGCAAATATTCTCGCTGACCTGATTTTGTAATAATCAGGGTAGGCTAAACATTCACTATATTAGAAACCATGCATGTGTCCCCAGACCTGGTTTTTCTCCCTAGGTCTGGTTTTTAGAATGCAGGTGATAAACTAAGCCTGATTTATTATATGACCATCCTGTATGGGAAAAGACTGTAACTTTGGGTATCTCTGGTCAACCTTAAGAGATATAGCAGGGGGATAGATGTGGCTCAGGTGGTTGGGCATCCATCTCCCATTCAGAGGGACCTGGGTTCAATCCCCGGGACCTCCCGATAAAAATAAAAAAAAGAAAAATAGAGAAGGCGCGTGGGCCACCAGGCCCCGTGCGCGGGTGCACCATCAGGCCCAGTGAACCACGCAGCAAGATGATGACATAACAGGAGAGTGATACAAGGGAGAGCCAAGATGAGACGCACCGAAAAACCAGGAACTAAGGTGGCACAGGTGGTAGGATGCCTCTCTCCCACACCAGAGAGTCCAAGGATCGAATCCCAGTGAAGACAGGAGGAGAAGGATGAGAAGAGAGGGCAGGAAATGGTCACAAAGAGTTGCCCAGTGAATGGACACAGAAACAGCAAAAACGGGATGGTAGGGGTGGTAAAAATGGATAAAAGTAAATAAATAAATAAATCCTTTAATAAAAAAATGTATAGGGGAGGAAGATATGGACTATAGTTAGTGGTAATACTTTGACAATGCTCTTTCATGATTTTTTAACAAATGTTTCACAACAGTGCAGGGTGTTTGGGGTGGGGGGGGTGATGTGTGGGAGCCCTGTATGATGTTATGCCTGTTTGTTTTGTAAGTTCATGATGTTTACTGAATACTTATAGTTTATGTATGTTCGTGTATGAATGATATACTTCAATAAATTGTTTGAAAAGAAAAAAGGCTATCAGCCCTAGACATTTTATTATAAGTGGTTTTTAAAGAAAAACAAAAACAAGCCTTGATAGATGCTTCCTGGTGTTTATTTCAGGTCTTTGATTTTATGATCTGCTATTGGAAGAACTAAACCCTTTGAGTTATTATAGGAATCAAATATTAAAATTTAAATATAATATTTACACTTGCTTTAAAGTCTCCCTTTCCTTTTCTGCTATGGTAATTATAGTTTAGAAATCCATTTCTTGTTTGAATAACTATTTAAAATCTTCTAGATACCATGGATTATTGACCCTGTAAGTGAAATTACTAAGCCCACAGTATTTTTAATGCCTTAATGAAGTGGCATCTAAAAACTCGGTCCCTATGACCATTTAAAGCATAGCAATTAGCTAAAACTGAAAATCACCACCCTTTCAGCACCCAAGACAGCAGAAATAGACAAACTAAAACCCACTCAGGCTTCAGAAGATCAAAGGTCAACCATATACAAATGATTATTCAGAGGATGATTGACCAAAATGCTTTATTGAAAACTATCATGCATACTGGCCCGAGTTTTAAGAGAAAAGTTTAGAGTTAGCAGACTTTGCCCGCCAGGGTCAGTGGTCAATGTCTGGAGACATTCTTGGTTGTCACAATTTGGAGATAATATTGGCATCTAGTGGGCAGAGACCAGGGATGCTGCTAAAGATCCTACAATGCACAGACAACTCGCCCCCCAACATAGAATTATCTGAACCAAAATATCAATAATGCTGAGGTTGCGAAACCTGTGTCTAAAAGAAAGCAAGCAATCCCAAGAAGCAATTAGGCAATAGGTCCAATAAAATTAGGCTATGTAAGTGATACAAATTTAACCTTTTCTGCATTTCAAGTTTTATTAGTTTTCCACCAAAGTCTACCTTCTTAAAACAATACTAGTTATACTTAATGTCTTCTCCACAATCTATGTAACTAAAATTTAGGAATCTCCATGGCATAATTATGATGAGCAATACTCTGGCAACTCTTAGACTATTACAGAAACTTCACATGCTTTAAAGCTGGAAAAAAAGGCCCTTAAGTTAAATCAGATCAATTCCTGTAACATATTAAGGCAAAGCTAATATATAATAAGCCATCTTTACTTTTATTAAATTTCACAAAAATATTTACTGACAGGAAATGCCACACATGAAAAGGAACAAAAAGGAGCAAGAAATCTGGACCTGGTAAGAGTCCTGGCTGTGAGCTGCTGCTGAGATACAGGTAGATCATCATTGTGGCTCCCCGGCCTCACCTCTGCGCTCATACCTGTAGCCTCACACTGGAAACATACAGCCTAATTAACAAGCTAATGAATTATGTATGAATATATTATTGATGAAAATGACCACAAAAATAAATAAACTGCCTTTTGCTACCATACAATTCTCTCCAAGGGTGGTGGTGCAGAAGGGGGAAGGGAGAATGGTGGTGTAGTAGGGGGAGAGGGGGTGGTGCAGAAGAGGGGACGGGGGGAGGGGTGCAAAAAGCCAAATCATTTTTCTAGGAAAATAATCCTAATTTTTATTAAAATGTTCATGTGTGTGTGTTTGTGTGTGTGTGTAACTACTGTAGACAAACAAGTGCTTGTCAATGCTTCCTTATGTCACTAATTTTTGAGCATGAAGTTTCAGCCAGAGTGTAGATAACACTTCAAAAACTGGATTAGTTCCAACTAAATATTTATTTCTTGTTAGAGGAGCCAAGATACTTATCATACCATGGCCATGCCATTTTTATGTGCTTTTGGTGCCAAAACATATTTGCCCATAATCCATAGTTGTCAATATGGAGTAAATAATGAAGACCCCATTTAATTTATATATAGACAGTAATTGCAATACCACCAAACCTACAACATTTCATCATATTCCATTTCCATTTCATCTCAAATGACTTAAGGTATTTTTTAGGAAAAGCAAAACAATGTCAGACTTGTGTTCAAATTCCTCTCCGACACTTTCTAGGTGTTTGCTTTTGCATAAACGTGTCAACTTCTTGATTCTCTGTTTTTTAACTTCTGCAACCATTTATAAGTTACCCATGAGAAGCTCTTGTTTTTTCCCCTTGGCAACCTGGAATAAAATTCAACACTACTTCTCATCCCCCACAAAAGGAGAGCCAGCTCCCTAGGGCATTGGTGGGCAGTGGAAACTTTGCTGAAGACATTTCAGTGATAGAGAAAAGGGCTCTTCCCCTCCCTTATCTTCATTTCTCCCAAGTGCCACACTATAGACTCTTAATTTCTCTCCATTTCTTAACAAAGCTATTTATCTCTCCTGGTTCCTCCAAACTTGTATCCTTACAATCATTACTCCCTCAGCACACTAAAGACTCTCTAGTTACCAGTATCCACAGGTTAGTAGAAAATTATCAATAACCAATCATGTGATTAATAAATATAAACAGGGAAGCGGGTGTGGCTCAGTGGATAGAGCCCCCGTTTACCATATGGGAGACCCGGGTTCATGTCCCGAGGCCTCCTTGTGAGGGCACGCCGGCCTGAGCGGTGCGGTGGGCTGATGCAGCAACCTCACAGCAGGAAGCGGGTGTGGCGCAATGGATAGAGCACCCATTTACCATATGAGAGGCCCCGGGTTCGCTTCCCGGCACCCCCTTGTGAGGGCAGGCTGGCTCGCGCAGCGCTGTGGGCTGATGTGGCAAGACCTCACACCAAGGGGGAGATAAGCAGACACAGAGAAGACACCCAGCGAATGGACACAGCAGCACAAGCAGCAAGGGGGGGATAAATAAAAAATAAAATAAATCTTTAAAAAAAATAAATAAATAAAATAAATAAATAAATATAAACACACATGCACACATTTTACACAATTCTTATATCCTGCATTGCGTCATGTGAGGAGTCCCTTCAGGCCTTTTTTAAAACCATTCTGTTTTGGTTTTAGCTCTTGTTATTTTTCTTGGAAGATGTTAGTAATAAAGTTAAATGTGTTTCAGAAGGCATCATACCCTTGGTACCTTCATTTTCTTTTTTCATACAAGTCTGCTGGGTAGAAAAGTGCTACTTAGAAAACATGAGGCAGTAAAATGTCAGATGCAGCTTAAGGATACACGGAGTGAAGGCTTCTATGTGGGTTGGATCATGAATGTAGAATATGAATTGTTAGTGAAATCATCCTTCCATCCCATGATGAGAATAGTTTCTCAGATATGAGTTTGCCTCACAGAGGAAATCCTAAGTACCAATCATGATCCCTTTTTAAAACTACACTGCAAGCCTCAAAAGACAACCAAGGCCAGGTAAATTCCACTAATTCCACTAAATGGCTGTCTTCTCGTAGTGACAAAAGACAGTTCCAAATCACTGCGTAAACAAATCACTGCGTAAGTATTGGGCTTTGTTTCTTAGGAAAAAAAGAATAGTTTATACTAAAATTTTTAAAAACCAGAAAATTAATTTAAAAATATAAAGTGTTATTTGTTGTCCTTTCTAGAAAATTGGTAGGGTTTTATGGATAGTATGGATAGCCACTGATGGCACTGAAGTATATAATATATGCAAAGGGAAATAGTTCCAGACTGCTATTACTTCCCTGGAAAACTTTCTAATACTTCCACATTAATAATGGATCATTATCTAGAAATTGAAGCAGATAAATCCAAATACCATAGGACTTGCAGCTATGCTTTGAATGTGTTCTTGCAATTATCCAGCTGCAAGTTAAATGCAGTGTAGCCAATGTCTTCCCAAACTGAATTTTGTCTTCATTTCCGGTCAATTGACCTGTGCTCCAATTTTTTACCGAAACATTAGGCCAATCAACAAAAATATCCTGGAAGAACAAGATGACATTGACATCAACCCCGGGTTCCAACTATCAGGCTGGAAGTCTAACCTCTAATTTACTCAAGTCCCAGGCTGATTAAACCCATTATTTAATGAAGTCTCTCTTGGTTGTCTGTCTATCAGATTATTTGTATTCATGGTGAGAAAGTGATAAACCAAAATGCTAATTATCCATTTTTCTAAAATAAAAAGTCCATGCTAAGAATAAAAATGAGTTATTAAAATAGCGCTTTTCATCTAGCATAATATATCTTAACAAGCTCTTTATATCCAGGGATTTTCATTGCTGGACATCTTATCTAATGAAATAGAAGATGTTTACTTTCTGTCTATTCAGACTTCGCAAGCATCAGACATCGGATTTTGAATTTGAATGCTGTTGGAAGTAATGAAATAAGATGGGGGAATCCAATCTTTATTTATTTATTTTTTATTTATTTATTTTATCCCCCTACCACCCCAGCCCTTTGCTGCTTGTGCTTGCTGTCTGCTCTCTGTGTCCATTCGCTGCGCGTTCTTCTGTGTCTGCTTGTCTTCTCTTCTCATCTTCTCTTTTTTAGAGGGAACCAGGAATTGATCCTGGGACCTTCCAACGTGAGAGAGAGGCACTCAACCACTTGAGCCACCTCAGCTCCCAGGTTTGTTGTGTCTCTCATCGTCGTTATCCTCTGTGTCTCTTTTTTGTTGTGTCATCTTGTTGCACCAGCTCTCCACAAGGGCCAGCTCTCCACGCAGGACAGCTCTCTGCATGGGCCCGCTTGCCTTCACCAGGAGGCCCTGGGAATCGAACCCGCAACCTCCCATATGGTAGACAGGAGCCCAATCACTTGAGCCACATCCACTTCCCAAGAATCCAATCTTTAGAAATAGATTTTTTAACTGAAATTGAATGGGCTGATTTATATTAGCCTATTTCCAAATACCTGGGTCTAAAACAGTGGTTCTCAACTGGGAGTGATTTTGCCCCCCAGGGTCAGTTGTCAATGTCTGGAGACGTTTTTGGTTGTCACAATTTGGAGATAACATTGACATCTAGTGGGCAGAGACCAGGGATGCTGCTAAAGATCCTACAATGCACAGACAGCCCCCCCCCAACATATCAAAATATCAATAATACTGAGATTGAGAAACCTGTGTCTAAAAGAAAGCAAGCAGTCTCAAGAAGCAAAGGCAGTAGGTCCAATGGAATTAGGCTATACAAGTGATACAAATTTAATTTTTTCGGCATTTCAAATTTTATTAGTTTTTTACAAAAGTCTACCTTCTTAAAACAATACTAGTTATACTTAATGTAGGCCAAGTCCTAATTTCATAAGATCTCACAAGTCCATCCTAGTACTCTGGTGGATTAAGTAGAAAATTTTCGCTGATAAAAACTAGATGGAGAAAAATAGGTACTGGTGGAAAAATACAAAGAGTAGACAAATTTAGAGTAAGTGATAAGAGGAGAGAGGGAAGGTTGGATGAAAGTCTGTAAAGTCAGTCTTAACGTTATGGATCCAAAATAATAATAATAATAATTTCCAATCGTGCAAAAAAAATCATTAGCTAGCGATTTTACCCTCTACCACCAGCATTACCTGCCCACTGAACCCACCCTCATTCACACACAAACATCCAACAGGGACAGACTGCTGCCCCTGTCACACATCACAGCACGCACTCACAGACAAAGTCTTTCACACACAGACACTGCCTTAGCCTTAGGGTCTAAATGGCTGTCACCACAGTTCTACTGATCATTTAAGAAAATTAATGGACGTTTTGATAATTGAGAGTAAAGTGATTTGCAGAGCATAAATAGCTCCTAATTCACCATTTTATTTTGTGTTCATACACAAAACTTCATAGTTGTAACATTAAACTTCCAATGTTAAGTCCTAAGTAATTTTCTGGCCACAGAACAACTTACAGGTGCAACCTCTTCTGTCTTCCTGAAGGAAAAGTCCAAGAGAAAACAGTTTATTTTCTAGAAAGGTTTCTGTTTCCTTGGCACAGTAAGTTCTGGCACTAGAGAGCTGTGAGGTACACAGTGGTTTCGGGTTGGCAAGCTCTGAGCATTTCAGTTCCCAGCAGCGAGGCTCCGCTGAAGCCTGCCAAACCCACCAAGCAACACTTAGTCTTCAGAGCCAAAAGCCCTTGGGAGGGAAACATCTTCTGTGCAAAAACTCAATACACACTCCCTTAGCTAAAAGGTTGATTACCAGTAGCAATATTTTTAGTTAGCCATAGCTAAGTTTTGGAATCTGAAGGATTTTTGTGTTACAGGAGTTTGATAGTCAATAAGATGCATAATACAGATGACAGAGAAGGGCAACCATCTCTATTAGTTACATCAAAGTCCCTTTCATTGGCTCAAATTTAGTTCAGTAAACTCAAAGTTAAAGACAACTCAGGAAATAAAGATAATAAATATAGATAAAGGCAGAAATTAGCATGGATATTTATCTATATGGGACAACTTATCTAAAGTCCATGTATACCCAAAAAAGAAATGTTTGTTACAATGAGGTGGCTCAAAACAAAACAAAACAAAAAAACCTCAGAAATAAACATATCATGAAACCAACATACATAATAAATCATTTCTATAAATAAATGAGCTCAAGGAAATCTATCATAACCCATTAAAACAAGAATCACATACATACCTGAGTTTGTATGTGTGTAAGTGCTGGATTAAAGGTCAGTATGGTACAGTGATGGAAAGTGGTAGTAGATCACTTATAGAGGAAAAAACAAATATCCAGCTGCTTTAAATTATTGGTTATTGTGAAAAATTAAATTATATACATTCTTAATAAATGGTATCAAAGACCTATAGTTGATTGAATACACTCAGCGAAAGTAGAATACTAAATTGTCCAGAAGATAAATGTGTCGGGATGTTTGACATTTGGCACAATTTTGCATTATTTTCTCAAAGCTTGATAATTTTTTTCACTTTCTCCTTGAGAGATAAATTGTGTCCAATAAAAAATCTTCCAGAAGAAAGTAATTAAAATGTTGTTGATGTGTACCACACTTTCTTAATAGAAAACTTTTTTAAGAGGCTAAATTAAAAGTGATCTCAAAGGTTAAATGTAATGAAGTGTGTCTAAGATATACAGTTTCCAATTAAAAACATATTTGTGCTAATTAGTATTCAAAATAAATGTGGAGATTTTAAGCTGTGCAATCCACATTTCAAATTCTCACAAGGCATCTAGGTACCATAAAAGTAACTGAATCAAAACACTAACCACACAGAGCAAGACACTGCCCTCTGGCATTTCTTGGTAGAAGAAACCTTGAGAAAACTGCTTTGTTGCTTGTGTTAAACCCAGAATCAACACAAGTACTTGGAATAAATGCCAAAACTCTTCTCATGGAGTAAGGCACTCTAGACTCTGGCCCTCTCAGCCATCATCAGCCAGCACACTTAATTTCTTTAGGTTTCCTGAACATACTATGTTTTTGTCTCAGCCTCAGGAAGAGAGCATTCTGTTTCTTTTTTCTGGAATACTTTGCCCTTCATATCTCCTCCCAATTTTTGCAGGTACCTTCTCATCATATAGGACCCAGCTCAAAAGAAGTCTTTCCCTGACCCCAATCAAGTTCAAAATAAACCCTCCCCATTATTCCCCTTTCATAGCAGGCCATGCTACACTCTCAGAGACACTGGTCACAATTATGATTGTGTACTTATTAATCCATTTACAGGCATATCTTGTTTTATTGAGCTTTGCTTTATTGTGCTTCACAGACACTGCGTATTTTATGTACAAACTGAAGGTTTGTGGCAACTCTGCATCGAGCAAGTCTCTCGGCGCCATTTTTCCTATAGCATGTGCATACTTTGTGTCTCTGTGTCACATTTTAATTAAGGTGTGTACATTGTTTTTTTAGACATAATGCTCTTGCACACCTAACAGACTACATTATAGTGTAAACATAACTTTTATATGTTTTGGGAAACCAAAAAATTCACGTGACTCGCTTTATTGCAATACTCGCTTTATTGTGGTGGGCTGGAAATGAAAGCGCGTTTTCTCTGAGGTATGCCTGCATTTATTTATTGTTAGTCACTCCCATTAGAACTTAAGCTTCTTGGAGGAAGAGAACATTTCGTTTGCCATGGTATCAACAAGATGAACAAGGTGCCTGGCCTAAAGCAGGTGTTAATAAATATTTTTGAATGTATAAAAGCAGATTGATTCACAGCAATGCAGTATGGATATCTGTTACTACATGAAAGAACCTTGAAAACATTATGGCGTGTAAAATAAGCCAGACACAAAAAAAGCCACATGTTGTATGATTCTATTTATATGAAATGTCCAGGAAAGACAAGCACATGAAGGCAGAAAGCAGATTAGTGGTTGTCAGGGGGAAGAGGGGAATGGGAGATGACTGCTTAATTGGTATGAGATTTCCTTTGACCGTGATGAAATGGTCAGGAATTATATAATGGTGATGACCACACAACATTGGCAATAGACTGGAAGTCACTGAATTTGATACTTTAAAATGGTGAATTTTATGTCATGTGACTTTTAACTCACTATAAAAAAAAAGTATATTCAGATTCACTGGCTAAAAGACTTAGGTGTGATGTTTATCTTTGGAGTGGTTTTAACATTATTACCAACATCAATGTTAAATAGGGTCCCACTTTATTTACTCAGCATCCTATATTTTTTAAGAGCATAAGTTCTACTTTTTTTCTAAGTGTAGTGAATTCTGAGGAATCTGGAAGAATTTGGAGATCGCTGGTGCCATCGGGGCCTATACTTTATCAACTTCCTCTTGAAATGAGAAAGAGCATAAAACACATAAAGTATAGTCAGTGCCCAACACACTAGTATATGTCTGTATGTATTGTACATAAGCACACGTATGCACACACGTGTCTACACACACCCACGAGCAGATTCCTAGTCACAGGCCTCTCCTAGACAAGCTGTCCTGAAATATAAGGATCTAGCCTCTGAGTTCTTTCCTCTGCTGAAATTCTCAAAAATTTCTTTCTTAACCAGCATTTTACTTTTAACTTTCAAGAGGCCTAATATGAAATCTCAGATAAAAACTATCATACTGAGTTAGTGGGATTGAACCTATGAAACACTTGAATTTGATCTAAAAAGGCTATGATAGTTGGGTGAAATGAGCTAAAGAGAGGCCAGGATCACAGGAATTTCCTTGTTTGAGCAGGCCAGTTCAATTGGGTACGGCATGAAAATGGAAGACAGGTTTGAAAGCAAGGAAAATAAAAGATAAAAATACAGTAGGGTTATTCACCTACATACAAGATTAGGAAGTTATTTGCAATCTGCATGTTTGAGAAAAGAGAAAAGGAGATTTTTAAAGTGTTATTGGAAAAGAGTATTTAGGTATAGCATTCTGTTGCAAATTTTAATTTTTAACTAGATTGTAAGGTTATTTAGAGCAAGGAATTTGTTTTATTCCATGTATAACTCCAGTACCTAGAATAGTGACTGATACATAGTAAATACTCAGTAAATATTTTTGAATTGAATAACAATAATAGCAAGTACTAGTTATTGAATATTGCCACTTTGCCAAGTACTGTACTAAATACTTCATAGAGAAAATACCACTTAACCATCACACATCAATCTTAGGAGATAGATATTATCATTACCTTTTCATAGATGAGTCAACAAAATTCAAATAATTTCTCAAGGATCAAAGGATTCAAAGCCAGGCCTGGTGGACTGCAGAGCCTGGCTTCTTAAGCTCTGCACTAAAAGGCTCTTTAGACATGTGGAGTTATATGGGGGAGAGATGCGACCACATTTAAAAGGACATGCAGAAAAAAAAATCATTATGTTTGATGACCTACAAGGCTAGAGAATGGGGCCTATTTCTGTGCAATCAGTTCACCGATACTGCAAGCACAATGCCAAAGGATATTTTGGAGGTGGCTAAAGGCAAGATGGGGGTAGAAAAAGAAGTCTGGAAAAAATTGATAGCAAATAAATACAGGGCTTATTCCTTTCCATAGCAACCTCTAGTAATACCTCTAACCCCAACATCAACAGTGCTGCCACAAGAGCCTTATAAAAATGAGGCAGACCCTGTTTTTCAAAAGAGTAATAATGAAAAAATAAAGTCCTGTGGTGCTTTTCCTCTATTGGCCCTACTTATAAATTCATAGCACAGCATGGAGGTTATTAAAATCCCATATGTGAGAGCCACACGCAGCACAAAGAGATATGAATTGGTGTTCCATGGAGATAATGCTATCTAATGGGCAAAACAAGTAGTAGGGACTCATTTTTATTCTGAGTACATCTGAAAAGGACCCAGCATCCAACTACTGTGCATGGATAGCTGACCAGCCAAAGACCATTTTCCCCCTTCCTTCCTATGGATTAATAAGTGGGAAATAAAGAGTAGTGTTGTTATCTGGCTAAGTCTGGGTATTCCCATGACATTTTTTCTTTGCTTGTAACTGTTTGAAATGGAGTGGATTAAAAGCTTCTCAGGCTGCCTTGACACAAAAGGAAGCAGAGCAAATCTGCTCCTGCTCCCTCTTAAGGCATCAAGCAGGCCAAAGAGTCAGATAAAGCTCAGGATTCCTGGTCTAGAGTCCACCAGAGACTCACCATGAGACCTAGAAGCAGGCTTGCTTGCTACTTCTCTGTTGAATTCCTCTGTTTGGTTTGTTTGTCAAAACAACAACAACAACAACAACAAAAAAAACTACTAAGCTACTCCTGCCAAATGTCCTATCAGGGGAAATCAAATACAACTAATAGGAGCAAATGTCATTCTATATGATCTGGCAATGAAAGTAGAATATAGCACCTCAGATCAAAAAGACAATTTAAAAAATATCCTATGACCTTAGCCAATAGGAAACCTTATAACTGAAATTTCCTAAATTACTTAGGCTAGAATTTAATTATTTGAAAATGTACTTATTCAAAATTCAATCTTCAAAAGCAAGTAAATACATGGTCATAAAAACTTAGACTGAGGTAGGTACAGAAAATGCTACTGGGGAGCTAGTAAGTTTAAAATCCAACTAGAGCACGAAGTAATTCTACAGTTTCCCCAAGCAATCCAAAACACAAACCAAAAAACATCTAAACAGAATCTAAACCAAAAATTGGAACTGCATGAAGAAGTGATGACAAAGATATGACATTAAAATGTAAGGGAATTCTGAGTTGGAACATCACCCAACTATTCAGCAACTATTTAATGAGCACCTACTATGTGCCAGCCAGAGTTCCATGGCCTGGAGAATTCTGCAGGAAAGACAAAGTCCCTTCCCTTATGGTGTTTACACTTAGTGCTGACAGGGAAGATAAAAGACCATCTCCTGCAGCCATTAAAGTTAAGGAAAACTAAAGAGCTTGGCTATTGACCTAAAGTTTCTTCAAGGAAACCTTGAATCCCCAGTGTATAAAATCATTGCTGAGTCTCTTCTCATGGCTTGAAATAAGGAGCAACAAATGTGGGAGCTGTGAAATAATCATCTTCAGCCAGGTAGGCAGAGGACCAGAAAAAACTCATTTAAGAGTGAGAAGAACACAGCAAGATGAAAGGCCATGCTGGGGAGAGGTTAAGGCTAAAATAAGCTACAGTGTGGGAAAGTGAGAATCTTGGGTCAAAAGAAGGGAACTCATTACATGAAACTTTGAGATCAATAAATGTTTTTACACACCTCTGCCGACCTATATCAACCATCTAAATATCACCTCTGAAAAGACTGGAGATTTTCTTGTGCTAGTAATTCCTCTTTCAGGAATCCTGCACATAGAGGCAGTGAATACACTGTCATTGGTTACCTGGGACGTCAGAATGTAGACTGAGCAGGAAGGAATAAAACTCTCAGCTCTGGCATTCAGAAGCCCTGGGATCTAGGTTCATCTCTAAAACCAATAATTATAAGTTTTTAGGCAAATCACTTTATCTCTTTATGTTATTGTCTCATATGTCAACTGTAGCTAATAGAACCTTCCAGGTCCAAACTCTCAGTGTTGCCAGAATGGATTTAAAGAAATAAGGAAGGGACCTAGTTGAAAAATTTACAGTTAATTTTCACAAGTCCGTTCAGTCTGTTTTGGGTCTCTAGGTTGAGAGAAATAAAAAGAAAAACATTTACAATAATAGTAATTGGTATGATTTACTGAGTGCTTTGATATATGTACCAAGCCTATATCACATTTAATCCTTACAACAACCATTTGGAGTTCCTATGATTATTATCCACATTTTACAAGGAAGCTAAGGCCCTGAGAGGTTAAATGTCTTGTGCAAATTCACATATCTGATAAATGGAGTAGCCAGAAAGCAAACAGACCTATCTTACTCCAAAGCAAATGAGTTAAACCTCTAAGCTATTCTGTTTCTTACTCATCTCTCAAATTGACTTCAGTTCAAGTGAGTACAATTCAATTAAATTCAATCCACAAACATTTTTATCTTAATATACAAGCTTTCAGAGTTCAGGTAGCTTACACAAAAAATGAGATACACATTCTTGCTAGAAGTTCCCAATTTATGTAGCCACAAAGGAAGAACACAGTGGAAGCAAGGCACCCAAACAGAGAAGGGACTACGGCTGTGTGTCTAGACCCTCACTCTTGGTTCCCTAGCACAGCTCTAAGCTGCTGGTGACACTCTCCAGGTCGTAGGTCCCATCAGAGTTGAGAAAAAATGCTTCCCACTTTGTACTTAACGTTTACACTAATTTATGCAGCTCTATTTAAGCTCCTGGTTCATGAGCCAAACATGTCATCAGTTGTAAACGCATCCTCATCCACAGAGAGAAAAATGTCTGTTCCCAAAATATCTCTGCCTCCAGCTTCCCGGAAAGCCCATCTTCCTGATTGCTCATAAGGTTCTAGGTTTTGGAGAGATTTAAAATAAATATAAAGAATTTTCCAGTCCCCCAAGAAACTTATTGTAAAAATCACAAACATTTATAGACACTGTTTAAGTAATAATTAACTCATCTAATTTTGAAAATAGCACTATGAGGTAGGCATTGCTATAACCTCTCTTTTACAGTGAAGCAACTGAGACAGAGAAGATAAATGACTTGTCCAAATGTCAGAGCTGGGATTTAATGGTTTCCATGCTATGTCCTTACCTCCACATCATGCTCCACCACATATAATCGAGATGGAAGGAAAAAGGATCTGAGAACAATTAAGTAATGCCATTAACTGGTATATTTGTTTCTATAATAAAAATAGACAAGAATTCCAATGAATTTTTTTTTAAAAAGAGTTTTTTTTTAAAAAAAAGAGTTTACTGAGTAGATGAAGGCTCATAGATGATACAAATGTTGAATCTGAGAAAATTCCCTCTGCCTTTAATGTCTGCCCATCTTTCCTCACCCAGAAAGCACTTCTGCATTTTTTTATCTTGCTTTTTTTAACAACACATTTTGAATGAGACATATAACATGTATGCAGTGAGGTACTCAAATCTCAAATGAACAGCCACATGAATTTTTGCAAAGTGAACGCATCCATGTAACTACCATCCAGATCAAAATGCAGAATATTAAAACTTACAGAACTTGCCCTTGTGGTCACTCTCAGTCAGCATCCTTCTCCACAAACAAAATAAAACACTATTCAGACTTTTATCACTATTGCTCAATTTTACCTGTTTTTGAATTTATAAATGGAATCATACAGATGTATCCTTTGTGTCTGGCATTTTTTCCCATCATTGTACCAGCAAGACTCATTCATGTTTTTGTGTATAGCAGTAGTTCATTCATTATTCCATTATACAAATATATGATGTAATTTTTCCATTCTACTGTTGATGGGCACAGGATTATTTTTCATTTTTAACTGTGATAAATGTTACTTGTATGAACATTACTGTACATGTCGTTTCATGTGTTAGGTATCTAGGAAGGGAATTACTAGGTCATAGGATACGTGTATGTTCTCATTAACATTTTGTTATTGACCTACAGCTCAATTCTACTGTGATCAAAGGGAATTCTCTGTGTGATTTCAATCCACTGAATGTTTTTGAAACTTACTTTACTAACCAGTATGTAACCAATTTTAACTGTTTTATGTTTACGTGAGAAGACAGTATATTCTATAGCTTATGAGTGCAGGGTCCTATATAAGTCATTTAGATGTAGTATGTTAACTCTATTGTTTAAATCAACTATATCTTGACTCATATTTTTGTTTGTTAATGCTGTTAGAGAGGTCTATTAAAACTTCCAACTATGATTTTCATGTTGTCTGCTTCCCTATTTAGTTTTATCAGTTTTACTTTAGACATTTTATGTTATAAAGTATGTGCCATTTTAAATTATTAGATATTCCTGTTGAATTACCTATTTTATCACAAAGATATGGCCTTTTTCATTTTTAGTATGATTTCTTTCCCTAGAGTCGACAAAGTCTAATATCAGGGTAGCGCTATCAGATTTCATTTGATTAGTATTTGCATGGTATATCTTTTTCCATTCTTTTATTCTGAACCTTTTTGTGAGTCTCTAAACATAAAAAATATTTTTATACAGTTGAGCAATCCTTTTAATGAGAACATTTAGACCACTTGTGGTAGATTGAATTATGTACCCCAGCAAAGGCATGTTCTTAATCTTAATTTGCATTCTTGTGGGTGTGAATTTATGTGTACATAGGAGCTTTTTAAGATGTTATTTTTAGTAAAGGTGTGGCCAAATGAATCAGGATGGGGCTTAATCCATATTACTAGAACTTTATAAAGAGAATAAACTGGAAGCCAGAAGTCAGAAAAACACAAGAGGAGCCAGAAGTTGGAAATCAGTGGAAAACCAGAAGAGCAGATGAAAGAAGAGGGCATCGCCATGTGACAGGAGGCAGAGAAACAAGCCAAGCCAGCCATACCAGTATCTTGATTTTGGACTTCTTCTAACCTCAAAACATGAGCCAATGAATTCCTGCTGTTAAGCCAACCCATTATGTGGTATTTGTCATAGCAGCCACACTAACTAAGGCGCCATTTGTATTTAATATAAATACAGTACATTTGGATTTAAATGTATCATATTCCCATTTGTTTTCCATTTCCATATGTTCTTGGTTCCTTTAGTTTTTTCTCATATCTTTTTAAAAAATTAATCAATTATTATATTTATTTTCCATGTCTTCTCTATTATTTTTCTAGTTCTATATTCTTTTGAGTGATTACCCTGGAAATTATGTCATTCATCCTTGATTTATTAGGGTATAATATAATTTAGTACTTTCACCAATTCCCAATCAATGCCAGGACCTTACTCTTTACCCTGTTCCTGCACCTTTGGCCATTACTTTCATGTATTTTAATTTTACATGTATTTTAGTTTCACCAGACATTATTATCATAGTTTTGAACAGTCAGTATTCATTCATATTTACCTTCTTTTTATTTATTTATTTATTTATTTATTTATTATCCATTTTTAACCCCCCTCCCCTCCCCACCCGTTTTTGCTGTTTTTTTGTGTCCATTTGCTGGGCAATTCTCTGTGTCTGTTTCCTGCCCTCTCTTCTCCTCCTTTCCTCACCGGGATTCAATCCTGGGAACCTCCAATGTGAGAGAAAGCATCCTACCACCTGCGCCACCTTAGTTCCTGTTTTCTTGGCGTGTCTCATCTTGGCTCTCCCTTGTGTCACTCTCCTGTTACGTCACCATCTTGCTGCGTGGCTCAGCGGGGCCTGGCACTCCCGCCTGCAGGGCCTGGTGGCCCACGCACCTTCTATATTTTTCTTTATTTTACTGGGAGGTCCTGGGGATCGAACTCAGGTCCCTCCATATGGGAGACGGACGTCCAACCATTTGAGCCACATCCGCCCCCCTTTACCTTCTTTTTAACCCTTTCTCTTGTTCTTCATTCCTTCTTTTATTTCTGTACTTCCCCAATGATTGTTTCCTTTGGCCTGAGGAGCTCCCTTTAATTTTTTTAAATGTAGGTCTGTAGCAACAGATTCTCTCAATTTTGTTTGTCCACCAACATCCTTATCTCATCTTTATTTTCACTTGGTACAGAATTCAGGTTGGTAGGTATTTTCTTTCAGCACTTTGAAGATGCCATTCCACTGGCTTCTGGCTTTCAGCATTTCTACTGAAAAGGCTTCTTAAATCTTATTTTTCTTTTGAAGGTAGGTGTGTTGGGTTTTTGTTTTGTTTTGTTTTCTGACATAATTTAAGATTTTTTTCTTTGCTTTAGTTCTCAGCAGTTTCATTCTGATGTGCCTAGGCATGGTTTTCTTGCTATTCATCTTGCTTAGGGTTAATGGAGCTTCTTGAAACTATGCCTTGAGTCTCGGTCAGTTTGGGGAAATCCTTGGCTAATACAATTTCAAAGATTACATCTACCCCCATTCTTTCTCTCCTCCAATTTTAAATACATTATAACAATGCTTTTCAAACTATTTTTATTAATATTATTTCCTTTTATTCATAATCCCTTGTTTACTAATTCTTTCATTTAAAAAAAAAAACATTAATGCTATCACGGCAAAGTCAAATTGATATAAACATTTCTAACTATTTTATGTCTTTATCCTGTCAGGAACCAGTACCAGCAGTAGTCTCAGGATCATATTTTGAGTAGCACAGTGTCAAATCTTTTCACTGGGTCTCATATATCTGTTATTGTCTTTTCTGTGTCTTTCATCTTCTTTTTCCTTATGCTTCAATCTGAAAATTTTTAATAATATATCCTGGTTTACTAATCTTTTCTTTTACTATATGTTATCTGGTACTAAACACATCTCTTACATACTTAATTTATATTTTTCAATTCTAGGATTTCCATTTGATCCTTTCTAACAGATTTCAGTTGTGAAAATACCAATTTTACATCTATTTTCCTGAACATATTAATCATGGGTATTTTTAAATCTGCATCTGATAATCTCAATATATCAACAACCCATAGTCTATTTCTAATTTTTTTCTGTTTAAATTCAGTTATTTGGTCCTGTTTTCTGGTATGCCTGGTAATTTTCTATTGACTACTGGATATTGTAAATAAAAACAATTATTTAGTCTCTTGATGATGTTATCTTCTCAACAGAGAGGAGGTGATTTCCTTCTTGAAGACAAAGCATTTTTCTTGGTTTCTCAGTGTGTTATTCTTCTCATGCACAGCACAGAAGTCTACAAATTCCTCAGGGAAAGTTGCAGCAGAATGTTGGCTCACATCTCAGCAGTTCCCTTTTCTTTAGTATTTTGGTCCCTCATACCTTGGCTGACTTAGTAGCCCTGAACATGCATTTTTGTCTCCCAAGCCAAATGAAATTTTCATAAGCTCTAAGTAGCACTGATTTCTGTTTGGCCTCTATGCCCCATGTTATGTATTGGCAAATGCATCACAGGGAAAAGTTAGAGAAGGTCCCACTCACCTCAGTGCATTTCCTTCTTCAGTTGTTTTGGACTCTCAAATTCTAGGCCCATTAGGTGCATTCAAACAGTAATTTATCCAACTTCTTAATAGGAGGCTTGGTCTGATACTCCACCATGGTTATAAATATTAGGCTCTTCTGAGGACTGAATAAAGCAATGTATACAGAAATCTATCACAACTAAATCATAGTAAGTATTTGATAAATATTTACTAAAATTGTTATTATTGATATCTACTAGCTAACTTTCAGTCTTCTGGACGTCTTTTAGTATAATGTTCCTAGGAGTCCGGCTCCAAACTCCCAATTCGAAGTGCTTTTTATCCCAACACTTCCCTCATTGTAACTATTCAGATGTTGACTTTAGGCTTTATGGCCTTATATGCAATATTTTCCAAGAGCATTGTAATCTTTTATCACCACACAGTCCTCCCTCAAGGAGCGGTTGTCTTTTTTTTTTTTCTCATAGCCAAAACATTTTTTCCAAGTTTTATGTAGACCACCAAAAAAATTGATTTAGAGCTCCCTGTTCTTCAATTTTCCATCTCAATCCTCCCAGAGATATAGATAAATATAGATAGCTTGCTAGCTAGCTAGAGATAGCTAGCTAACTAGACAGACAGACAGATATAGTACTCCTGTATTATAAAGTCTAGGAGCCCAAGAGCGCTGAGAAACAGTAGTCTGAAAACTACTGCCAGAGTAGCAATTTCTGTACACTGCATCTCTAAGAACAAAAAAAACCCTTAAACATTAATGTCATAAAGATGCTCTCCTCATTTGGAAAACATTATCCAGTATTTTATCACCCATAGTCTCCTTTATAGAAAGGCTGGTATGACTCAACTAAAATTTCTGGTGATTTTTACATATCCTCTACCTCTTCAGTGCCCACCAGAATCCCAGTTATTATTTTTCTTCCTCCAAAGTCCTATAAATACACAACCTGCTCCATGTAATATGCCTGTTTAACATCCAGAATAAAAAAGCACCAGAGTTATCTCAAACATTTATAGACAACTCTGACTCAGGATGGTGTGTAATGCCAATCTTAGACTCTTCGTTGCTAGAAGAGAACTACTTAGAAGCTGTGTGTAGCACAAAAGTACTAGGAAGGATAAAGGAAAGGGAAAAGACGAACAACCAAACATGATGTTATATAGAAGGGTACCACTTCTATATAAGGTCCCAGGTGGCATTGTTTGGTCACATTATCATATACAAAGCAATAGACTTCAATACACACAAAAATTTAAAAACAATTCCAATATTCCTTTGGTCTCGCAAAAATAAAGGCGATCTAATTCATAACCCAACTCTCCTCTTTCTCCTCCTTTTAATAACTGTTTTAGTGGAAGTATAAATTCAGGAAAATGAAGAAAATATAAATGTTCAGCTTAATGGATTATTTCAAATTGAACATGAATGTATAACCATCTCCAAAATTAAACAAAATAGAACATTACCAGAACCCCAGAAATTCCTCATGTCCTTTTCCTAATTACTACCTTCTCCCTGCTCCTAAAAGGCAACTACTACCCCAAACATTTATTAACTTGGTCTGCCTTTGAATTTTATATAAATGGAATCATATACTATGTAGCTTTTTATATCTGATTTCTTTTGCTGTAAACTGTATGAGATTCATCCACATTTTGAATATAAAATATTTCATTACATGTCATTGCTATATAGTATTCCATGATATAAATATAACACAGTTTATTTATCCATTCTCTTCTGGTTGGACATTTTTATTTTTCTACATGTGTTACTATGGATAAAGAAAGAAAAATGCTATAAACATTTATGTGCAAGGCTTTTGGTGTTTACATGTATTCATTTTGTTTGAGTATACCTAGAAGTGGAATTGCTAGATTATAGGCTATGCATATGTTCAATTTAATAGATAGCAATAAACAGTTTGCTGCAAGGGTTGTACTAATTATAATTACATCAGCAATAAACAGCAATTCCTGGATATCCTTGCCAACACTTGGCTTTCCCAGTCATTTTTGGTTTGGACATTCTGGTCCTAGTGTTACTCATTGTGGTTTTAATTTGCATTACCCTGATTAGTAATGACGTTGGGCACCTTTTTACTTATTTACTGCCCCTTTCACTAACCTCTTTTGTGAAGTGCCTGTTCAAATCCCTTACCTATCTTAAGAACACTTCTTACAAGTCCCTTTCGGCCCCTCTCCTCTCTTCTCCCTCATCTCCTGCCTAAGTGGCTAATCTGACATTCTCCTTGCCCCCTCACGTTTTCCTTAAAATAGATTGACTTGGCCTGGCTTCCTTTCTTTTTTCCTTATCTTTTTGTTTCTTCCAATACCCAGTATCTCCACAACAAAGGAGAGCCTCCAACCCACACAGCTCCCAGGAATCCACCACTCTCCCTTCCCTCCTTTTTCTGCATCATCAAAAGCCTGGGAAACTTCTGTTTAGAAGTTTCTTTTAACTTTAGTGAATTTTTAAAAAATTCCCTTTCATGACTCTACTGCTCCCCTATGTCATGCCAGACACCTGGCACAGACTGAATTCTGCAGATGGGCTAGAGAGAAAGGACACACTCGGGGGGCCACTCTAAGGCCTCAGATGCCAAATTTGACCATTTGCCAGGAGAAGCCTGTTTTTCTGGGAGTTGAGCCACACATTACAAAGGGAACAAGCTGCCTACCAATATTCCTAATCTTCCTCCTGGGCAAGTTTATTTCTCAGTAACCCCAAACCAAAAACCACTATCAGATTTTCTGTCTTTCTCCACCATGAAAAACTACTTGGCCACAATTTGACAGGCACAGATGGTACCACCAGCTGCAAGTTGTTTTTAGTTCTTGTTGACTCTAAACTGCCCTTAGTCTTAATCTTTTTGCAGTTTGCTCAGTAGAAGGGGAGAAGGGGCCAAACTTCTAATCTGGGAGTAAAATTCATGGTGGGGCTATAGCAGGGTCTGTGAGAATTGAGATGAGGTTAGGGATATTGGCAAGATGCATGGGAAAAACGTCCTGGAAAGAAAATGTACGGATAATCAGAATGAGAAATTGTTTAAGCAGAGAATCAGGACCCATAAATGGAAGAGGCACAAGGACAGGAAAATATTCTTATGTCTGATGACAATTTTTTTGCTGGTCTGAAAATGGGGTCAGGTCTCTACACCATGAAACTTGCATACCAACTAAGAAATGAGGGAAATAAAAGGAAAGACCATTCCTAAGGAAGCTTTCTCTGGGCAATTAGAATAGCTTAAGGTGACCGTTCTAATTGTGTGCAGTGCCTGCATAGTCTATCATCCTATACAAAATACGGAAAAAAAAAAAGCAATTCTAAGAGTCATTTACATATGTTCTCGGTATTGTACAAAATAAGTAAATATCACCCATTTCCTAAAAGATATTCTATCCAAAGACTCATCAATCAAAAAGATTGATCATATTTCTTATTGCTAGGGGCAATGTTACCAGTTCTGATACCTTCCTCTCATCTTCCCAAAGGAAGAACTTTTGAATCTATATCCAACTTCTTTTTACTCTTTGTTTTTCATATCTAAATTACCAAATACCAAGGCCATCCATGTAAGGGGAGGGAAATGAGCCAAGATGCCTGGAGTAAGCTCTTTTTCACCCCAACCATAGTTATATAGTAAAATCTGGTCTTAATGGGAAAAAGTGGAACAACAGGTCATCCATGCAGTCTGAGAAGCGAGGAGTATAAAAAACACATATACATAGGTCTTGTGGTATTATTTTCTCATCCTGAGGAATGGCACCATGTCACTATTACAATCCAACTCCTGAAGGGCATGAGTTGGTGAGGCCGCGAGACCACAGAACACACCTGGCATTTAGTCAGGCATAAGCTTTATTGGGACTTACGGACAGGAGAGAATCTTTGACGGCGGCCGGTCAAAGAATGAATGAAGTTAGCACTCTGCAATGAGACAAGAAAAATGAGGGGTGATATAAGGGGTCTCAGAACAAGGACATTCCATAGGGGTGATAACAAGGACATTCCATAGGGTATGAGAACAGAGTTCCTGCTAGGGTCATGTGAAGTGTATACATGGGGTCTGGTGCTGTTTTTACTACGCCCATCAGAAGGACGCTTACTGCTTTGGGAAGATTATAGCTTATGATAACATCTATGTATTCTCTCCCCTCTGGCGAGGGTTGTTAATCTTTAACTTAAGCCTAGGTCACACAGGTGGCTATGTGTTGAGGACTTAGAGGGGGCCTTGGAGCCCCACAGTCACCATATGCCTACAACTACCTGGACCCGTTTAGGCCCAGGGGAAAGTTCAGGAACAAAATAGTAATTAATTGTTTGAGGTTTTGCTATGTGCCAGATGTTATGCTAACTACTTTACATGTATTTTTCTCATTGAATCCTCACAATTCTATGAGGTGGTTTCCATTATTAACTTTCCTTTTATATTTGGGACAGAGAGTTTAAGGAATGGAATGAGGTTCCACAAGTCGTAGGAGAAAAGTCTATAAAAACCCAAGGGCTGGATACTCAACAACTCTTCTTTCTTTACTCCATGTTTCAGGGGTCCTGGTCAAACCCCCAATTTTCCATTGTGCAGGTGTGTACTGGAAAATTCTGATTTAACATTTCTTCCTATTTGATATTTCTTTGAGTTATTTCTTCTGAAGTGCTTTGATCTCATCTCTCTTCCTGGCTATAGTCAGGCTGTACCTAGGTGAGTTTTCGTTTGTTTGTTTTTTTGTTTGTTTCATTTTGTTTTGTTTGAGTGTGTATGTGGGGTGTTTTGGTATGCTAATTTTATTACTTTAAAAAGTAATTTTCAAGATGCAGGCAATTAAAAAACCCCAAAAAGTAAAAACATAATATAATTCCAGTAGACTGTGCTAATTTATATGTGTATATTGTAATACCTAAGGAACCACTAAGGAAATTATACAAAATAATATACTCAAAAACACTATAAATCAATCAATATGGAATTCTAAAAAATGTTCAAGTAAGCCATAAAAAATAAGAAAAAAAAAGCAGAGGAATTAGAAACAAAGGAAACAAACAGAAACAAATAATAAAATGGCAGGCTTATGCCCTAACATATCAATGATTTACCTTACATGTAAATGGCCTAAATATACCAATTAAAAGTCAGAGATTTACGAAGTGTATAAAAAATAATAAACAAAAAACCATGATCCAACAATACAAGAATCAATATATGCAACAACTTGGATGAATCTCAAGGGAATTCTGAGTGAAAAAAGACAACGCCAAAAGATTGTATACTATATGATTCCACTTATATAACATTCTTGAAATGATAAAATTATAGAAAGGGAAAACAGATTAGAGAGAAGGAGGGAGGTGCTATGGCTATAAAAAGGAAGCACAAGGGATCCTTGTCATCACAAGGAACTGCTCTGTATATCAACTGTGGCATTGGTTACCTGAACTTATACATGCGATAAACTTGCATAGAACTAAACACACACACATACACATACACAGGAGTGCATGTAAAACTGATGAGATCTGACTAAGGTCAGTGAATTGTATCAATGTCAATTTCCTTACGATATACTACAGTAATACAAGCCGTTGCCATTGGAGACAAATTGTGAAGGGTATACAGGATCTCTTTGTATTATTTCTTATACAACTGCATGTAAGTCTACACTTGTCTCAAAATAAAAAGTTTTCTTTTGGTTTTTTAAAAAGTTTTAGAGAAAATACACTGCAGTAAGTCTCCTATCCACCTCTGTCTCCCAGTTCCTCTATTATCCTCCCCAAGAGTAATCAGTGTGTCAATTTTCTCACTTATCCTTCCAAGAGAGCCTACAGTCTTGTCGTACAGGGGCATGTGTGAATGCAAATGCACATATAGATGTATATATTTTTACACAAATTGTAACACCAAACACACTTTCCCCCACCTTCTTTTATCTTGGAGCTCCCAATAGCAACAGAGCTCCTTGTTTTAATAATTGCAGTCTGAACATGATTTCTAACTTCCTCCCATCCCCAGGATTCTTCTCTTCTAGTACCTGGCAAAGATTACATTAGAAAGTGAAGGAACACTCCAGGGTGCCCAGTTGCCTGCATTCAGGGGCCACAGCTGAATTTCTAAGTTCTTCCTCCTGTGAGTTATGTAGCCTATAGTCTGACTACCCGCTAGTTAGAGAGAAGGAATGCCCACTCATTTTGCAGAAAGCCAAGGTAAAAGAGAACCGTTTTGTCAAGGTAATAATAACACTTAGCACTTATATAGGGCTTTTTATCTTCAAAGGGCTTTCTAAACATTAGCTAATTAAGAAGTCTGCACAATATGCAGCAGCTGTTGAAAAAATAAATGTGATGCTTGGGTGTATTAAAAAAGGGAGCAAAAACATGACATCCTATATCAAGCAGCTGTGGTGCTCTACCTAATTTGTTTGCTTCACCTGGTGGAATAGATCCGACATTAAAATAGTCCTGCAGCGCTGAGTAATAATGATTAGGGATAAGGCAGAGCCTGTGCATAATGGAATATTGCAAGACTACAGAATATTTACTTGAAGAGGAAAAGCCAAAGAAAAGCTTCATCACCTAATTTTTATTAAACTTTGATGATAGTCACAGGCACTCTGCAACACTAATGAAACTGACATCTAACACATACACAGGAATGTTCTAAGAAGAATCCATTTGACAAGAAAAGGCATTCTAATTCATTTTTCATTAAAAAAATATGTATGTACCAGACACCGGAGACATATGTTTAAAATATAGGGGACAGTTTTAAAATTATTGTGGATCTTTCATGGTACATGCCATGAATCTATTGTACCTTAATTTTACACTAATATTGACACACATGTGCACATGCACATGTATATATTTAATTCAATCAGCATTTTTCTCTGCTGACTCTTTGGCAGATCTGAGCCAACGGGCCAGAGCATAAGCTGAGCTATGACTTTGGTAATGAAAACAAAATAAACAAACTGACAATCCAAAAAAAGGCTTTTTGCTGTACAGTCGGGAAGTGGCCAGTTTTTCTTTTTCTTTCTTGTTTTTCATAGCAACATTCATTGAGCTATACCTGCTATTTTTTTAAAGTGTATCTTTGGAATTTGCAAATTCCACAGAGATGAGGGGAGGTGGTGCATGAAGAAAAAAGAAAGAGGGATTATGTGATATCAAAATATGAGTGCCTGAACCCCTTAAGAGCAAACACCACCTTGTTTATAAACATTAATATACCTTACTTCCATTGTAAAGGGAATTATACTTTTGATTGAGTTGCGTGTCAAAAGGGGGTGTGAGAAGAAATATTTCTTCACTTAATGAGGAGACATCATGGAAGAGTTAGCAGGGAGGGGAATAAAGAAGTAGGGAGGGTGTTCTAGGTTTGGGGAAGGGAAAGTGTTCATGGAAAGCAGGAAAATGTCTGAAGGACCCTCTTTCTTGCAAAGGCTATTTGGATGTCAAATCCACATTTGTTGTTCTTGGCTGAATTTTGGCAAACAAAGCTAAAGTTCGGCTATCACTGATTGTATCCTTACGAACAGATATCCATGGTCTAGGGGCAAAAAATGATTTGCCTGAAACAAACTCCTGTATGAGTTCCCTACTCCTCTTCCTCATTATCAGGAGGCAGGCTACTAAAGAAAATCTACTAAAATAGAAGATATAAGGTAAAGAAAGCCACCACAGTTCAGTGCTTACACCCTACCCTCACCCTTACACGTACCCGCCTTTGCTTATGAAAAAATATTAACTATCTTCAAGGGTGTGAAAGGCACGGCTTCTGTCTTGAGAATCTTCCAATTTAGTATTAATAAAATAGCAAGAACAACAACAATACTAATAATTTCCATAGGTACTTGTTTGCCAGGCCCTATGCTATATGCCTTGTATATATTATCTTATTTGTGCCTCGCAAAAACTCAGAAAGATAGTTACTATTATCTCCATTTACAGATGAGATAAAAGCCACAGAATCCAAGTGACATGCCTGAGGCCATCAGGCAAATTGTGGAGTCATAATTTGAACACAGGTTTGCCTGGCCACAAACCTGAGCTCTTTCAGCAAATGATGGCACTTCAGAGTCATAGTGACTGGTGCCCCAAGAGTGATACAAAACAAGTATGGTGTCATTCCTGTTATGATTTCTTATTTTTATACAGAAATGTCAAGGAGGTAGGGTGCACGTCTGGCTGGCATGACCAGGGAAGTCAATTCAAAAATGACTGCTCACTTTGGGGAGGAAATTGGTTTGCTACATCCAGGTGCACGTGAGAACTAGCACTCTCCAGTCACCAACTCACAGATCAGCATTAGGTAAATCATTTCCATTTTCCTAATCTGTTGAAGAGCCAGGAGGTGAAAATAATGGGAGAAATGAACTAAAAGAACAAATACCCACACCATGGAAATGAGCATAGGTTTTCAGGGCCACCATGTAAAATAAATTATTTTATTGTTGGGTTTTCCTATCGACACTTAAGTTTCAAATCTGGGTACCTGGAAAAATAAGACTGTGGTGGCATTAACTGAAAGGAGTTGTGATGGGGAAAACGATAATTCTACCACAAGATTCAAAATTGGAAACTTTTTCATTAAAGCCTCCAAATTGAAATGAGTTAGGCAAGGACTCTGTGAGCAGCTTTATTATGGTCTGCCCATGTAGAACTCTTGATCAGCCTGCTTCTCCTCTCACTTGAAAAACTGCTGTCTCCATTTCCTTATGCCAAAGTACACTTATGGCACAAGGACACACTCAACAGGCTCACATGCCAAGATCTAAACACTTTTTTGGTGTCCTCCACAAATCAGGTTAGGAGTAGAAAATAATTTCTGTTATTACATAGCTCAAGGGATAGAAGCTAAATGCTTCTGAAGGTCTCCATATGCCAAATCAACTTTGAAGAAATCTCTAGGAACAGGGGACAATTCATACCTCCCTCTTGAAAAGCGGGGCAGGGGAAGTGAGATGCTCAAAGGTGCAATCTTGTTTGTACCTAATATATTAAATAAATTATTCAAGAAAAACATCCTTGTGAGCCCTGTAATTACTGCCAAGTAACTGAGCTTTTTGACCTACAAAATGTAGATCAAAGCTTAAATCTGCATTTCACACAAGATTCCTTCCAGGCTCTAGCAGGTTGAGCTGGCCAAGTTGCTGCTTTGAAACCCAAAACATGAAGCACAAAATATTATCACTCAGACCTTATAATGAAAGGGAGATAGAGAGGTTCAGACACGAGAGAAAGAGATTCTTGGACCCACCACTGCCAACAGGTGACATCAAAATCCCCTATAATCTGACCCAACCACTCTTTCCAAATACATATTCCATTCCCAAATTTCAGGTCTCCAAGTTTCTGCTAAACTGTACTTGCTTTTCCCTCTCCTATATACCTTGCATTTGCCATCTCCACTTTTTCATTCCTACTGTTTTTGTTTGTTTGTTTGTTTGTTTGTTTTTTTATAGAATGTCTTTCTACCACAACTCTTTATTTCCAAATCCTATTCCTTGTTCAATGTCTACCTCATATGTTACTTTCTCAGTGAAGCCCTTTTCTCAGCTGGAAGTATTTCTCCCTCTTTTCAACTCCTATATCACATCGGATGCATTTCTCATATGGAAACAACTGCTTTCAACTCTATATTATGGTGATGCTATTAAAAATATATCTTGCGAAATAATATATCTTGTGACTATGGCTTTATTAGGCTGGAGTTTTCTTTGAGGTTGAGATTCATATCTGTTTCTTCTTAGCACCCAGGCCAGTGCTTTGAAAGAATGGATGCTATCGAGACCACAGTGAGAGACCATATCATACCAAATATAATGGCTATTATTTTTAAAAATGTAAACTAGCAAATGTTGGTTAGAATGTGAACATATAGGAACCTTAGCACATTGTTGGTGGGAATGTAAAATAGCGCAACTGCTGTGGAAAACAGTTTGGCAGTTCCCCAAAACGTTAAACATAGAGCTACCAGATAATAACAATTAAATGCAGTACATGATACTGGTTGGGATCTAAGAATTGAGGAGAAAAGTCTTAAAAGGATATTATTGTTACATGAAGAAAACTGGAATACAGAATTTAAGCTTTATATCAGTGTTAAATGTCTTGACCTTGGTAACTGCATGTAAGGTGATTATATAAGTGAATATCCTCATTCATAGGAAATGTACATGGAAATATTAAGTGTTCTAGGTGTATGATGTGTGCAACGTTCTCCCATCAGAAAATAGACATATACACAGATAGATAGATAGATAAATGATAGATTAGATAGATGATAGATAGATAGATGATAGATAATGATAGAATGATATGGCAAAGATGGCAAAATGTTAAATTGTTAGATCTGGGTATCTTGGGGGGTGGGGATAGGTTAGAGGTTTCTGTGTGAGTTTTTTAAAAACTATTTTTGCAACTGTTTTGTAAGTTTGAAGTTATTTCAAAATAAAAACGTTAAAGCAAAAACATAAAATTACCACATGACCTGGAAATCCCACTTCTAGGTATATAACCCACAGAACTGAAAGCAGGGACCTGGACAGGTATTTGTACACCAATGTTGGCATTTTCACAATAGCCAAAAGGTGGAAACAACCCATATGTCCATCAACAGATAAATGGATGAACAAAATAAATAAATTTTATAGAATAGAAGAATATGACAATTGCAAAGAGGAAAAATAAAGCAGAGAAGGAAGATTAAAAAGAGTCAGGGTAGTTGAAATTTTAGACTGTCTGGATGGATGAATGGCCGGCCAGGTGGATGGAAATGGATGATGGATGGGTAGTCATTAGTCAAAAACTTGCTTTATCATTGAGCAAATAACTTCCTCCCTCCCCCCCCCCCATTCTTTCTAGTCTCAGTTTCTGGGCCAAAAAATTGATGGTTCATTTCATCCCCAAAAGCCTTAGAAAAATACAAGTCAGAGAATCTTATTTCTCAATTTTTGCCTTCTTGACTTCAGGTGCCTCCAAATATGTAACCTTTGGTAACTCTGTAAAATATATATATGTTAGTGTCTATGAGTTTAAGAGGAAACAGTTTCTTTGGATCAGAAAGAGCATATTGTAGTCTGTGGACACTTCCATAAAAGGAATGGTCTTTTCACATAAGAATGAACCATTGAAGATGGAAATATGAGAAGACAAAAGTTTGGGAGGAAAGGGAAGGGTTTTAAATTGAAAGGTGAGTGAGTTGTCTGTTTATGCTAATTTAATCGAATTTGGAAAGAAGACAGTTTTCACAAAGCAACTGGGATCTAATATATTCCCATAGTAGCCAGTTTCTCTGTCACAAGTGAGTTCATAAGGTTATGACTACTAAGTTATTATTTTTTCTTTGCACCATGCAATATTGAGAATCATTTTGTGTGTCTCCACATTCTAGAGATGAAGGGTATACCTAATGCAAGGGTCAACACTGGGTGGCCACATTTTGCATGCTTGGTCCCTGCTGCTTTGTCACTGGGAAAAACAGCCAGATGTATTATCTTCCCTGCCTTATTGAAAAAATTGATTTCCATTTTAGGGAAAACATCTATTTGTGGCTGAAACCCTACTTCAGAGCCAAACAGTGAAAAACTCTTAGTGAAGAAGCATACCCTTTCAATGTTCCAACCTAGCTCTGTGAAAAGAGAAAGCAGCATAACCATCCAAGGGCATTTTCATTTCCCTCGTGATTTTCAAGGTTCAGAACATCCTAGATTTGGAAGTTTCTAACTATTATAGAGATAGCATTACCTAATACCTAATATGGCCTCTGAACATTCCCACTGTGATCTGAGCCACTACTGTAAGTCAAACACTTTCCTCCTTCATTTCTACTGCCTGAGAGTCTTAGAGAGAAAGGGTAGAATGGAGGCTGTAGATGCTGCAAGGGGGCAGTAAGCTATCACAGCACCTGCAAAATGTTTAGTACGTGGACTCAGAATCAGATTCTTTGGATTCGACTTCTAACTCCAGTTGGAGCAATGTGACTGAACTCTCTGTGTCTCAGTTTCTTCATTGTTAAAATAAAGATAATGCAATAGATTGCTATAAGGGGTAAATAAGTTACTATCTGTAAATCACTTACAGGTAATACGTGTCTCATACATAGTAAGCTCTGTGTAAGCATTTACTAGTTTTGTTTAGCCTGTAAATGGGAGAGGAAAAAAATGAGTCTTCTGTGGCCAGGGTTGCAGCTTGCTCTGTCTAGGATTCAAAGGGATGTCCAAGCAAGTGAAAACATTGGGGAGGGGAGATGATAGGCCTCTAGAAGTATGTGTCTGTGAGGGAGGGCAGAGCTTCCTGGGAAAGAATTCTTCCCAAGCACAATGATCTGAACCCAGTAGCAAAGTGTTGATCTTTGTTGAGAGAAGAATTATTCTGATTATATATGATTCTGACTCCAGGTTAGTCTCCTGAATTTACACTGAGTTCTAGGGAGATAACACATTATATTAAAAAGGAGATATTTCACTAAAAATTCGTAAAACACTGGCGTGCAGAGAGCTCTGTGCTGGCACCCCTCTAAAAAGGGTGTAAAGCACTGATAGGGGCAGAAAGGTGCTCACCGTGCAGCTCTGCCACTGACAAAACCAGTGCCTGAGAGAGACGTGGCGTCCATCTCAAGATGGCAGAGCGGCAGACTTGTTAGTGGTCAGAGACTGCCCAAACGGCACTTCCATTTAGCATCTTTCATCCCAGCTGGGAGATAAGGGGGGTGAAACTATGGATGGCCACTGTGCATTGAATCCTACAAAGGCCAAGATATAGTTAAACATTTGCTTTGTTAGAGGATGGTGGCTAATAATGGAGTCATGGCTCATAAACTATACAGCCACAAATAAATTTCATCTGCTAGACTTTGGATTCCTAACAAAATCAGAGAAAGAATAAAAATATATCTGTCATTAAGCATTAAACAAGACACAGTGTGTTAGGTACTAGGAACACAAGGGGAAGAAAAAGCAAACACGTTCCTACCCTTATGGAGCTGACACTCCAGAGCAGAAGGAGGCAAGTCAACAGGCAACTAGAATTCAGACTCAGCGCTCTGGAGGGGAAGACTCGCCGGGCTACGGGTGAATGTGAGGGGCATACAACCAGGATCTGGGAGCTCAGTTGTTGCTGCTTCCTTGAAGGAGTGACCTCTGCACCAAGAGCTGAAGAATGATGAAGATCAAGCCAGGCAAAGAGGAGAAGGGCATTCTAGGTGATGTAAACAGCATGCTCAAGGGTCGAGATACGGCGCGTTAGAGGACTGTTATTTATTAGACCTGAGCAGGTCAGCACACTGTGACCTGCAGGCCGAATCCTGTCCGGTGCCTATTTTGTAAATCAAGTTTTATTGGAACACAGCCATGTCCATTCAGTTACCTATCATCTATAGCTGGTTTCAGGCTACAGTGGCACGCAGAGTAGTTGTGCCAAGGAACGTAGGGTCTGCAAAGCCTAAAAGGTTTAAGAAAAAGGTGAACCATGCCCCGGGCTAGAGCATAGGGAGCAAGAGGGAAAATGGTGAGCATTCCCTGGTGAACTTCCTCCACCTTATTCTGGGGCCTGATTGGGCAGTAGCATAAAGAAACATGCAATGAGCTGCAGGTACACTTTTTTCTGCACTTTACGAACCCAGCAATGGCCCCTGTGGTACTTTGAAAGGCAGAGGTGCTTTTGTGGCATGTTTTTTTTGCTTGTGCTTCATGGGATTTATAGGACACGGTTTTTCCCAAGTTCCAGGGGGGCACTCACTTACTGCATGCCACTGAGATGGAGAACTGTGTTATCAGCTCAGATCTCTGGCAAAATGCAGAATAAGCACACTTTCTGAAGAGCTATATTTTAAGATCTGTTAAGGTGAAAAGCTGCATGACCATGACTCACCCATCCTGGCCACATCATAAGTTTGTCGTCTTCTTTCTTTTTCAAGTTTATTGTGGTAACATATATAAAAAACATATTTGCCATCTTAACCATTTTTATGAGTACAATTCAGTGGCGCTAACTGCATTTACAAGTTGTGCAACCACCACCACTATCCAATACCAAAGTATTTTCATCACTCCCAAAAGAAACTCACACTATCAGTTCTTAACTGAAATCACAGTTGACTCATCCGATTCAGAGAGCTCTCTTTGATACACCAGCAGAGGACTTTTACCTTGGAATTGCATAATAACAACAAAAGTTTCATTAAAATTTTGCCGTGTGCTTTCTTCCAAAATTCTGCATATGCTTCTGCCTGGAACCTTCTTCCCCAGCCTTTTATAATCCTACCTACCCACTGGTCTTGTTTACACTTATTCCCCTTGCCCACAAGGGCTCGGGTAAATATCCCTGCTTCATGTTCCCATAGTGCACTGCACTTCCCACACGGTATTGTTTCTTTCCATCTGCCCCATTCCTGTAAGATCCTGGAGGGAAAAGCTGTGTCCATTTTACCATTATAGGTCAGTGCCTGAGCCATTTGTGGGTCTTCTATATATACTAATTTAAAGAAGGGAAAAACTACTAATGATTGGATTCATGCTATGGAATGAGAATTTTACATGTAGTTGACTATATAGGGTGACAAACATAACTACATGAATAATGAGCCATATGTCTCTGGTATTAATCTCCATTTCCTCCACACCAAGGAATGATCCGGGTGTCACCCAGAGAATGTTCCCTTTTTTGATAAAGTCTATAACTTGGGTTGCCTTTCTTTGTCCAGATTTTACAGTACCACTGATTCTCTGCCTCAGGGTCCAACACTCTCAGTTTTCTAATACAGATCTGCCAGAATGGACACTTCCTTATGTCCACATTCTTAACACACACTGCAAAGACATTTCAATCTCTCCTTTTATAAGCTTTAGTTTGCAATGTATATAACAGTGATTTCATCAACTGTATTTCTGTGGAGGATTGTTTACTCCACTTTGCCCTGCAAAGTGATGGCATCTTAATCCCATGCGCAGGAAAGGTAGTATTTAGCTGGTGCTTTAGTTTTCGGTTTTTGGCACTTGTGTTTTCTGCCAGGCTGGTAGATGGGAGGCAGTTTTCACACAGTAGAAAAAGTGTCGTTTTGATTGAGTCCAAGTACTGACATCAGGGGTGCCTTGTTACTTGCTGGGTGGGAATTTTCTGTTTAATCATTTTTTATACAGTCTCACCACAATCATACCAAACAGGAAAGGACCGAGAACATGTCAGTGGAATAAGTTAAAAGTAGGAGAAAGGCTATGGTACATGGGCAGTCCATTTGCAACCTGCAGCCTTCTATTTATTCTTATTCTTGCCATTTTAATTATTTTTATTCAAAAGATAATTCATAGAGAGGCAAGGCAACTCACAGGTGTTTTCCAACAAATTCAGGAATCATCTAGAACTGACTATGCTCAATTTTTTTGTACTTAAGAACTACTTTCAAATTTCTAACAGCATAAATAATAAATACTACAGTTTTGTATTAAATGGAGACCGGGGCGGGGGGGGAGAGAACTTTGGAGTGGTCAAACAAATTCGATTATTAAAAAGAAGATCATGGGCTTGAATTCACAAAGTACTTAACTGCTTTGAAAGCACAAAAGGGTGCACTGGACAAAATTAAACTGGTGTTAAACATGGACTATCTCATGCACAGATTGGTTTATAAAGAAAACATGGCATAGAGGTAAGGAATTCTGAAATGGATTACGAACCATCTTAGAGAAAAACAATTCAAGAAGTTAATTCTTAAAAGAGAGAAATTATTTAATATGCACAGAGAAAAGGGAGGGACTCTGTAGTAGCTGGCAATTATTTTTTCTGATGCCAGTAACACCGTAATTTTCACACTTAAGCACTGGCCAGGGCTTATGGATAATGTATGGGCTTAAGGGAGGGAGTAGAGACAGAAGAGAGACTGAGAGTAGGAGATTATATTTACAGATACATACATCCATATAGTTGACAGAAGAGCTATACCTATCGTCCCTTCATTCATTGACACTCACAAGCCATATTCCATCCACCTTTGGCACGTAGCTGGCTCCAGCAATCCTTATAAGGCTGATGGCTGATGGCAAGCATTTTCTTCTTCTGGAGATTCCAATGGGACTCAGGGCAGACAGGCCGAAAACTGTTCCAGGCCAAGCACTGAGGTCCTCCCTGGGTCTCCTCTGGCAAAGATGTTTTCTCCTTCCTGCCAGAAGGTTGGCTACCTTGTGTTCCAAGACGTGTACTGTATATAGTTCTACTGTATTCTGGAACATTATTAGAACTGGCTACATTTTTTTGGTTTAAATATGTTACTCCACCAATTGACTTTTCTAGGCGATTATGCAAAATCTTCTGCCTGGGCAGAAAATGTTGTCGTAAGAGATTTTTGTGCTCTGTAACACACCCCTCCGTCTGTTTGGTTTTAGAGTCTTGTATGTCTGTTTCATGAGTAACTGGAAAGTGCCCTTACCCTTCCCTCTTCCAGCTTGCACTGAGGCATAAAGCTTGAGCCCCTCTTGTCTGTCAGTTCTTTCCCTGTAAATCTACAGTCAAGGTGGCATTAAATCTCCAAAAGATTGTATATATTAAGGGGAAAAATAAACATTTTTGCTCAAAAAAAAAAAAAATATATATATATATAATATAAAACTAATGAAACTAATCTTCAGAAAACTGGGGATAGGGTAAATGACTCTCTTAGTTTATCAATTTTCAGAATGTGGGAAAAATTGAAAGATTATACTGGTCATTATTTTAAAAGAATTCTAGGACCTGTTTTTTGCATATATACTCAAAGCCCTTGTGAATTCTTCCTTGAAAAGCTCTTAATTATGTGGACAGTGCATTGGTTTTTGTTGACACAGATGTCTGAACCACAGACTCCTATGTCATGGAATTATTTAAGATATCACAGGAAATTCTATATACAATAGTGCTAAAACAAAAATTGCTTTGATAAGGAAAAGTCACTGCAACCCTCCCCCTCCCCCTTTTCCTGACAAGAATCTCCCGCCTTAGAACTGGAACCTGCACTTCTGGCTCTGTAACCCTGCCCACTTAATTTCGTAACCTGCAGTTCTGCTTCTGTAACCATGCTTGCTTAGTTGCCTAAGGTAATGGAAAAATTCCACCCACCAACTCACTAGCCAATGAACAGGAGCCTGCGGACCCCAATAAAAACTCCAGAAAACTGGGGCTGGGGTCCAGAATTGGAAACCGAACTTTCCTCTGGGCCCGCGCATGTAATAAAGCCTGGTTCCTCCGCTTCTCCAAGTGCTGTTTGGGTTTCTCATCGCCACAGCAGCAACAGCTTTACCTTGGATAAATGTGGAAAGGAATTTAATTTTAAAGAGTTTTTCAAGGGATGGGTTTGTTTTAATAATTCTGCCCAAAGTCTCTGTGATCTTCCAGAGGTCAAGAGTCACTCATTTCCATGGTCTACTCTGCCAAACAGCCAATATCTGTTTTCAGAGTTTTAAATATTCTTTGTGTTGAATTTCACAATATTATTCTGGCAAAAGAAATAGTTGGTACCATTTGTGACAGGAAATAACAATCTGAAATAACTAAGATTTAAATGACAAAGAGTTTTGAGACTTCTCCAAATGTATTAAAATATTCTTTTGAATTTATCAAGAGGGAAATTGAAACTGATCTTATCTAGGAACTTTATATTTTCAAATAAACATAGTAAAAAAAAAATCCCTCAGGTACATTCCTGACTCATTTACATTTAATTCATTGCTACTTTGTAGAAATCAGATAGCAAAAAACCCTTACCATCAGTCTATTAATTAGCCTCTAATTCTTTTAACTTACACACAAAGTGTCCTATTTTGGCAGAATTAAATGAACAGAAGCATATGAAAAGAAAGGTGCACATTTTCCTTGAAACTGAGCTGCTAACTCCCAAAAGGCCAATGAGGTTCCAAACTTGAAAGGTACACTGACAATCACTATTAATAAGAACTAAGATGTACAATCAGCAAATTCCCCAACCTGCTTATTATGTATGAACATAAACAATTATGCCTTTGTACAATACAAATACTATATACCACAGAGAATGGAATTAAATTAATTCATAATATAATTTACCACAAATAATTGATAACAGGAATATTGATTAGTTACCAGAGATATTTTATTGCAACACATTGTATTTTCATTATTAAGCAAGAAAGCTGACAGATATAATTATTACTAAGTTATTGAAATAAATAGCTGGGATAGAGAATATTTGAAATCAGAGTCAAAATTCTTCATTCTCTTCACAGCAGCAGTTATTATGTGATCATGTATACTGCTTAGTGTTAGGCTCCAGGTACTGGATAAATTAAAAAAGCATGGTCTTTGCTCTTAGAGATCTTATCAAACAATGAAGAAGATAGCTAGACTTCTTATAAGTAATATAGAAGGAGACAATATGGAAGTTTTAACAAAGGGATATACAAATGCAAAAAAGAAGGATAAGAAGATTGAAGTCACCAAGGTATGGTCATTTAGAATCTGCTTGAAAACATCAGAGATAAAAATCTACTCCCTAAGAATGTCCATTCCATTTTAGGGATTTCTGGTCAACTAATTCTTTCTTACATAGAATGAAAGTATATCTCTCTTTAACATACAATTATTTGGAAGGGTATCACATAAGGTTTCTTTTTCATCTACTTGGTAACCCTATATATATATATCTCCATTTGTTTATACATTTATCAAGTGGCTGTGGAAAACCCAAGTGGAGCTGACTTGGCATTTGGGTATGAGAATCTAAAAGACTGGAGAGAAGCTTGAGCTCAAGATGTACATATTTTGGAATCATCAATCAATAGCAGAATTTCTCAAGCCATTCTTCTCCCTCTCATTCTCATTTTCCCAACTCCAACCCATTCTAGTTGGTTCTAATTTCAAATTAGGTCTTTAATCTGTCAACTTCTTCCCATTCCCATGGTCATGATCATCTCTTATTTTAATAGTACCAAACAGTCACCCCATACCATTTGGTTTGTTCACTTCCAAACCAATCTCTACACTGTAGCCAGAATTATCCTTATTAAATGTAAATTTGTTCCTGAAATTTCTTCTGGAACAATTTAATGGTCCCCACTGCCTCCAGGATAAAGTCCAAAACTTCTTGACCTAGTTTACTAATTTCTTCACAATCTGGTCCCTACTTTCTCTCTTATTTTGATTCTTATAACTCTTCTCCCTCCCCACCCCCTTCAGGAAATCACCATTAACAAATGGAAAATTACAAGAGCAATATGTGTTTTCATATCATGGGTGCTATGAGATATTATAATAGTGGATTTGACCTACCAGGGAGGACAGAAGATGCTTCCTCAAGGAACAGATGATTTATCTGAGAGGTAAAAGATCTGAAGGGTTAGTAGGTAAAGAGGGAAGAGAAGAGTGTCCTAGACAGAGGGGGCAGTTTGTCCTCTATGATTTAAGGAAGGACTGAGGGAAGGTGGAGGGAAAGGTGTGTGATGAGGCTAGAGAGGTAGGGAGGGCCAGATCCAGAAGGAGTTTGGGGAAGGTAATAAAATTTGTATTTCCAAAGGTCACCCTGGTAACTGGGGAGAACTGGGGAGAACATGGGGGAGGGGGCAAATGTGGATGTGTGAAGCCCAGTTGGAGGCTACCATAATCCAGGCAAGAGATGATGGCAATCTGTTATTATAGGTTGGTGGCTTGGAGATAATCTATCTCTTAATGGATTCTAGAATTATTTAGGAGACAAAAACTGAGAGCTTGGAAATGGACTGCATATGAGGAGTGAGGGACAAGGGGACATCAAGGGTAACTACTAGAATTCTGGCTTGGGCTCCTGAAAGGCCAACAGTGGCATTCATTATAATTGTAAAGAGTAGAAAAGTTTCATGAGTTTCATTTGTACATGTTGGATCTGAGGTGACTTTGAAGCAGGTCGGAGGAGATGTTGAGTGAGCAGTCAGTGGTTCAGAGGTTTTGTCTAAGCTGGATGCATAACTTTTTCAACCTCCTGCCCATAGATAGTAATTGGAGCCACAAACATTAATAAGTCAGAATGAGAAGAGAGTGTCTAAGACTGAACTTGAACAGTATTCAATATTTAAACACTGGATATAGGAAAAGAAGTAAGCTAAAGAAATGAAAAGGCTCAAGACATATCATGAACAGTGAGGGGAGAAAACATTTCATAAAAGGAAGTGGTGAACACTGATGAATGTTACTGAAAGGACAGATAAGAAAAAGAACTAATGAGAAAAAGAATAAATGAAGACTGAAAAAACTTGCCTATCGTTACTTTTCTCCTCCTCAAGCTAAACATTACGTCTTTTACCAATTAGGCATTTTGCACCATTTTACCATTTCTAGCACCTTCATCTGGAGGCACTTTAGTATGGCAGTATTTTCCTCGATTATGTATACCACTAAGTAATTTCTGATAATTCTTCATCCATGCTGGATATTGTGCTGAAGAGATAAAAGTTCAATCAGAGCAAAATCCTGCCCACAAAAAGCTTTAAGTGTGAGAGGAGCATTGCAGCACAAACATATATATAAATCAATATAATACAAAGTGACAAATGTCAAAAAAAGAATGAGTTTTTAACATTCTGACGAGATTATGATTATTTCCATTAAGTGGCTTTTTTTGCCCTTGATGTCTTTTTTTTAATTAATTTTTTTTTTATTTTTAAAGAAGATTTAGATTACATAAATGTTACATTAAAAATACAAGGGATTCCCATATGCCCCACTCCCTCCCCCTCCCACACCTTCCCACATCAACAACATCCTTCATTAGTGTGGTACATTTGTTAGAATTGATAAACACATATGGAAACATTACTACTAACCATGGACTGTATTTTACATTATAGTTTACATTCTGTCCCACACAATTTTGTAGGTTATGACAAAATATACAATGGCCTACATCCATCATTGCAATGTCATGCAAGATAATTCCAATATCCCCAAAATGCCCCCACATTACACCTATTCTTCCCTTTCTGATCCCTCAGAACGTCTGGTGGCCACTGCCTTTATATCAATGATAAGAGGTTTTCCATTGCTAGAATAATAATGTCTATAATAGAATAATAAGTCTACTTTAGTCTATTGCTCATTCCCCAATCTTGAGGATATTGGTATGGTGATGCCCTCTGCTTCTAATTTAGAGGGAGCTTAAATTCCATGGGGCAGATGGATGGAACTATCTTGATTGCAGTTGCAAACACTCTCAGTTTCTTGGGATGGACATTGTCTATCATCATCTTCTTGTTAGCTGTCCTGGGTGAGTCCAATAAACTGGAGAGTAGGTGTTGCAACTCTGCTGAAATTCAGGGCTCAACTGGCACATGGACAGACCAAAGATTTAAGTCTCTGGAACATATATTTATCAAATATAGTATAAATTATAGGTTCAGATAAAAGGGGCAGAAGAGCCATGAGTAGGGAACCTTATAAATGAGTCTAACTCTGTTACACTGGGGAGCATAGATTGCAAAGTAAAGCCAACTGACAGGGTACTGAATTCCTGACCTGTCTGCCCTGCTTATAGTTTCTGGATGTCTCCAGAGCCCTCAAGAGCTCCACTAATTGAGGTACTGTTTACTGTGGCAGTCAATGAGATCCTGTTGAGACTTGCATAAGCGTAACCTCTGGAATGATCTCCTGAATCACTTTGAAATGTCTTAACAATAAAAACTCATTTGTATTTAGCATTTCCCCCTTTTGGTCAAGGTCTTTTCCCAGATGCATCACCAGTTGGTCCTTGGTAATAATCCTTTGGTGCCAGGAAGGCTTATCCCCAGGAGTCATGTCCCATGCCAGGGGAGAGGGGGTGCAGAGAAAGGGGAAGGCAGTGCATTTATATGTGGATTTGGCTTAGAGAGAGGCCACATTTGAGCAACAAGGAGGCTTTCAAGAGATAATTCAACTCTTAGGCAATATATAATACTAGGCTAAGCTTCAATTTCACAAGAAAAGGTTCATAAGTACAATTATCAACATCAAAGGCCTGGCATAATGGTCAGTTTTCCTTCACTAGGCATTGCCCTTTTACTCGGAGGATTCTTACTGTCCTATTAGAGAATGTATCAGAACTCCTGAGGATGGGAATTTAATATTCTTTCAATTACTGTGTGGATCCCCACCCACCGAGATAATGCCACATGAACACTTGAACATATTCACATGCCCTAGAGGCATGCCCTAGAGACTTCTTCCTGTGAATTCCTCCATTACTGACACCCCACACTAGTGATCCTCCCCTGACACAGTTGTGACCCTTTTGTGATCCAAAACCTCTCCAAAAATGAAGCCAACAAAATAACCAAATTTTTATCTATTAACAATAACGATTCACTAAATATTATGCATGATCCCTATATGTATCTCACTCTGGCTTGCCCTGGGAATATCTTATATATCCTAAGTTTCCTATTGTGGACACACCTCTCTGGAGCACAATTCTTATATTTAGATCTCAGTAAGGTTTCACTGAAAGTACTGACCTAGGAGGGGGATGGCTCAGAGAGTGGGAGAATAGCACGGCAGCTATTGTCTCTTCTGCATTATTTTCAGGCATAGATTATTACTCCACTTCCAAGTTTGGCATCAGGACTAGGAAATACAGGAAATTGAATCGAGAGAATTAGAATGCCTTTTGTTGCACTCTCTTTTTGTTCATGAGACTCTTTCAAGTTTTAATTAATTTTCATTATTATCTCCATAACCCACTTTAGATCTACACTTTCTCTGTCCACTCCCCAGATCTCCCTCTATCCTTTTATTACTTTACTTTTCTTCATAGCACTTAGCGCCTAACATACTATATTTTAGTTACTTATGTTCTTTTCTGTCTCTCTTCCTCATTCCCGTACTAGAATATATGCTCCATTAGACATGTTTTTCACTCTCTGGTTCACTCTATATCCCCAAAGTCTTAAACAGGGTCCAGCATATGGCAGGCACTCAATGTTATTGAGTGAATTTCTTAATTTGTTTTGGCCTTTATCTCAGGATTCCACCAGAAGAATTCTAAACACATAATCTTGCTTCTTTGAAGGCAACAGGCAGCATCATGAATCCAATAAACAAAGGTGATGGAGGGAGGGTGGACTCAAGAAATATCCAGGAGGTAGAATCCAAAGGATTTAAAAATTTGAGGCAAAGACAATTCAGGGTTGATATTACATGAGTAGGAAGAGTAAGCGTTATTGGCAAAAGTACAGCCAGGAAACTACTGAAGAAGCAGGTTTGGAGATTAATATACTATTCTAGAAATTGATTAAAGCTATAATTATCATTTCCCATAAAAGGTAACTCTGTTATGTAACATCTTATTTTGAAAAAGAGGAGAAACTTGATAAATCTTTGCATTCCAAAATAACCGTTTATAAACCAACAGTATACACACATGGGAAGGCGAGACTGAGAAAGCCAGAACAAAGAAGCTCTGACTTTGATAGATTAAACCCCTGACTTGATAAATGGTGCATGCAGATTGGTAGCAGGAAGCCCTACGTGCCAACACAAAGAGCCAAAAATAATCTTGTAGTTTAAAAGAGTGAATGAATGATATAGCACTCTAAGCTTGGAAAAGCCTCAGCCGTGATCATGCAATACGTATCAAAAAGTATTGGCTCTATGGATGATATGTAAAGTTTCCTCCCTCAGTGTGCTGGAAGTTATTTTTTTCTGATACAGAGTCAGCCAAATTCAGATTACAAATCCTACATTTTATAATTCTTCCAGAATATCTTGCTGCAAAAGAAGTGAAATCTAGAACACACTTTTTCTTGGTTGGTGGAGAAGAAGGCAGTCTATAAAAGGAAATGAGCCAGCAGATTTATCATCTTCATTACAAAGGCAAATCTCAAAGCATATCTCAAAGTGGAAGAGAAAAATATCATATATTGGAAAAAGGACTGAAAGGAAATACACTAAAATGGATTGTGTCTTTAGTAGGAATTTGCGTTATTTTTATTTTATTTCCTTACTACAAATATAAATTATTCTTCAATTAGAAAAAATAAATAAGAGGTTCCATTAAGAGAATGATCACTGGCTCAAGCTGCCTGGCAATAAGTTCACAGGTAATTTTTTTTGTAGTTTTATTCATACACCATACAATCCATCCAAAGTGTACAACCAATGGCTCTCAGTATAATCACAGATGTCATCACTACAATCAATTTTAGAACATTTTCATTGCTCCAAAAAAAAAAAAACCCTATATCCCTTATACCATGCCCCATTATTGACACTTAGCATTGATGTGGTACCTTTGTTACAATTGATGGAAAAATATTAAAATATTAGTTAACTACTGTCCATATTTTGCGTTAAGCATATTTTTCCATAAAACACCCCATTATTAACACCTTGCAATAGTGACATACATTCATACTAGTTCATGGAACAATATTCTTATATTCATACTATTAACTGCCTTCATCATCCACAAAAGGGTTCATGATGTTATTAAGTTCCATGTTTCATCCTCTCGCTTTCTTTCTAGGGACATACATGACCCTATACTTCCCCTTTCAAACACAATTATACACACAATTCAGTGCTGTTAATTATATTCACGATAATGTGCTACCATCACTTCTATCCATTTCCAAACATTTACAATCAAACTTATTAAAAATTCTGCACAAATTAAGCATAAACTCCTCTTTCTCTACCCTCATTCTTCTGGTAACCTATATTCTAGATATTAACTCCATGAGTTTGCTCATATTTAGTTCATATTAGTAGATCATGCAATATTTTTTTTGTGTCTGGCTTATTTCACTCAACATAATGTCATCAAATTTCATCCATGTTGTTGGATGCATCAGTACTTCATTTCTTCTAAAGCTGAATAATATTCCATCTATGAACATACCACATTTTGTTTAACCATTCTTCAATTGATGGACACTTGGGTTGTTTCCATCTTTTGGCAAATGTGAATAATGTGAATAATGTCACTATGAACATTGGTGTGCAAATGTCTGTGTCTCTGCTTTCAGTTCTTCTGAGTATATACTTAGTAGTAAGATTACCAGATCATATGGCAGTTCTAAACTTTGCTTCCTGAGGAAATGGCAAACTGTCTTCCATAGAGGCTGAACCATTTTACATTCTCACCTACAGAGAAAAAAATATTCTTACTTCTCTACATCCTTTCCAACACTTGTAGTTTCAGTTTGTTTAATAGTGGCCATTCTAGGCGTGAAATGATATCTCATTTTGGTTTTGATTTGCATTTCTTTAATAGCCAGTGATGTTGAGCATCTTTTCAGGTGCTTTTTAGCTATTTGTATTTCCTCTTTGGAAAAATGTCTGTTCAAGTCTTTTGCCCATTTTTCAATTGGGTTTTTTGTCTTTTTATTGTTGAGTTGTAGGATTTCTTTATAATTCTGTTCACAGGTAATTTTTAAGAAATCCCACTGAAAGAAATAATTAATTGTGATGAGGGGATTTTTATATCAACCCAAACCATTTTGGGCTTAAGCAAAATAGAATCTGCAAGAGTTTTGTGGTGTTTTTTTTTTTTTGAAACAACCAAAGCATAAGCAATTCTAATCACCCAGATGAGATACTATGTATTCTAAATTAAATTCATAGACACTTCCTAAATTCTGACAATAAAGACAACTTCTGTATTCAAAAATAATTTCAAGCAATTTGGTATTTTTCACCTCATAAGTTGTTACTGCTTATGGGGTTAAGGGTCTACCTTGGCTTAAGAAAGTGGATAGATGGCAGTAAGAACTACTGAGATGAGGAGGAATGGAGAAAAATAGGTATGAAGAAAAAACACTAGTTTGAATGTGTACCTAACTGAGATAATTATATAGCCACATGGAAATATTAAGCAGGCAATGTGTTATACAAGTGCCAGGCACTATCCATGGTAGGTGTTGGGGTTGGAGGAATAAAATTATATAGAAGGATTTAAAGCAATGGAATTGAATGAGGTCACTAAGCATAAAATACAGAGAGGAAAAAAAGAGGACCAAGTCTCAAGCTCTCAAGCACTCCAGCGTTCGGAGATGAAAAATCCAGCAAACACATGGCAAAAGAAAGAGTCAATGAGGTCGGGTGAAGGTCAAGAGCAATGGGCACAGTTGTGAGTGCTTTACTGAGTGCTTTTAACCCTATGGGCCAGAAAATATTCATGCTATAAGGAGGAGGAAGTAGCCAAGTGGGTCAGATGCTGCTGAAAAGTGACGTCAGCCAAGGACACAGACAGGACTAAAGCAAAGACAATGTTGAGATCACTAATGATGTCAACAAGAGCATTTCAGTGTTGAAACAATGACCTATTGTTTAAACAAAAGCAGTATTTTTAAATTATAAAACATCTGAATAACAATTCAAAAAGGAAATGAAATAATCAATGGCAATATTTAAACAGCATTACAACAGTGTTAAACTTTTTTCATTACTGTCCCTCTGAGAAGCCTGTTTAGACAATTTTTTCCTAATTGCAAACCCACTTCCATTAAATTTTTAATGCCACAGATAAACCCCACCCCGACTCCAGCCTCCAACCTTCTCCTCTGTGGAGATGACATTGGCCCAGTTGAGAATGTATGCATTATAGTTATATGCTGCTGCTAAAGTGAACATTACGTGAACATATAAGTTATTAGCCAACTAATATATTTTTGAGATGGAAAGCACCATGAGAGTGTGCACTTGGTAATTATGGTTGGACAATAATCATAGATACCAAAATGTCCTAGGCAAATTGGTATATGTGATCATCATACTCATTATGAACTATGAAAAAAAAAAAGGAAAATTATAAAGATAAAATTGGGAATTAATACAAGATAAATAGGCAAGTAAATACAGCCAAGAGCTGGTTTGTCAGAAAAATGAACAAAATGGGCAAACATGGAAAATCTAATAAAGATAGAAAGAGAGAAAACACAAAGTAAATTAGAAATTATAAAAGCAATATAAAAACATAGATATGAGATTTAAAATGTCTCATATAACACTATATACCACTTTATGCTAAGAAATTTGAAAATCCTGATAAAAAGACAATTTTCTAAGAATGTAAAAATGTTTCTAAATTGACTGAAGAAGGAGTTAAAAATCATATAGATAAATAATCAGGAAAGAAATTGAAAATGTTATCAATGAAACTTTTCCAAAAAGAAATTTAGGCCCACACATTTCTTTGGATAAAACCCTTTGAAATCTTCAAAAATCACATGACTATGCTAAATAATCTGTTTCCAAGATAAACAAAAAGAAAATTACATAATTCATTTTATAAAGCTAGCATATACCTAATGCCAAAACTTGATAGAACTAATATACAAAAAAGAAAACTAGAGACCAATCTCACTTAGTAATATAGACATGCACATCTAAAAGAAATTCTAACAAATTAATTTATCAATGCAAGCTGATTAGTAAGCAAGATCCAGGACAAAATCTGTCTTACATTAAGTTATACTCTGAACTTTCATACTTAGTGTGGCAGTTTGATATTGTTTATGAATTCCAAAATTAGATATTGAATTATGTTTGTAAACTGGTCTGTTTCTCTGGGCATGATTAAATTATGATTAGGGCTTTGATTGGGCAACGTCAGTAGGATGTTGAGTCCCTACCCTTAGGTGGGTGGGGATTTACAGAGAAAACTACAGGGCAGAGAAAAGAGTTGGAGTTTTTGATCTTGTAGCCGGGAAAGAAAGCACACAGAGGAGCTTGGTCGTGAGGCAGAGGACCTGGGAGGAGAAATGAGCAGTTCACCTAACAGTTCACAGCCAGTCTTGTGGAGAGAGCAGAGCAGCTGAGCCGGAAAAGAAATGAGCCCCAGGAAAGAGACGAGACCTATCCCAGCCTGCAGCTGATATTGGAAGAAGCTGGAACCACAGAGCCTTAAGAGGAAGACGAAGGCTGAACATCGGCAGCCACCTTGCTCCAACACATGGCAACAGACTTTGGTGAGGGAAATAACTTACTCTTTATGGCCTGGTACTATAAGCTTCTACCCCAAATAAATACCCTTTATAAAAGCCAACAGATTTCTGGTATTTTGCATCAGCACCCCTTTGGCTGACTAATACACTTAGCTTAACACTTTTCTTAGTCACTTGCTCACGGAGTTAGAGAAGAATGTGATGCTGCAAATTCTTAGAACTATAAAAGTGAAGAATGTGACAGAAAATTGAGATGTGGTGTTTAAAACAGTACAATCATATATCAGAATAATAGAGCCTAGGACGGCTCTAGTAACCTAGTGTTTGCTTCACAACTGTCACCCCTATATTAGTGTAAGCACAAAAAGACTTATGGCAATAATATTTCATGTTTTAGATGAGATAAAAACAATGCTTTTAATCCATTATAATAATTTTAATCCATGTCACAGAGTTGGTATAATAGAAAGCTTATCTAAGAAGCTGGAAGACATATTTATTTTTAACCTGTCTTGGTTTAAAAGTCTAAGACACGATTTATACATTTACCCATCATATTGATGATTCTTTTGTTGGACTAGTAATTGCAGTTGAGCTGGAAAAAAAAAATCAGATTCAAACCAATGCTTTAAAAACTAATGTCATTCAAAAGACATCTAGAGTTATTTTTCTTAATCTTATCAACCTGTCAGTAGTTAACACTTTTAAAAAATTAAAGTACAAATATCCCTTTTTGAACTCAGTATTTGCTAGATCTTGTGAAGGATATGTAAGCATGATTAGATTCATCTTTTTTAAAACTTGCTCAAAATTCTAGACTTTGAGATGGACATGTATTTCCAAATTTTTAGTTTGAGGACTATTAAAGCAGCAGAAAAGTTATGGGACTAAAAGAAAGAATACATATATACCTTGTACCTAGAGTCACTTGTTAATATTTTGCACATTTACTTTGTATCTTTATCATCTATCTATCTATATTTACCTATGTGTTTTAGTTTGCTAGCTGCTAAAACAAATATCATACAATGGATTGGCTTAAGCAATGGGAATTTTTTGGCTCAGGATTTTGACGTTAGCAGAATTCCAGAATCGAGGCATCAGCAAGGTGATGCTTTCTCTCTAAAGACTGTGGCATTCTGGGGCTGGCTGCTGGCAGTCGTTGGTCCTTGGCTTTCTGTCACATGGCAATGTCTTCTTTCTCCTCCATGTTCTATTGACTTCCGGTTTCTTGCTCTTCAGTGGCTTCTCCTTTGATGTCCAATTTCCTTTGTTATAAGGACTTGAGCAACATTGGACTAAGGCCCACCCTCATTCAGTTTGGGCACACCTTAACTAATACCTTCAAAGGTCTTATTTTCAATTGGGTTCACACCCACAGAATCAGGAGTTTGGACCTGAACATGCCTTTTATGGGGGACAATTCTACCTGTCTATCTATTTCTCTATGCATCTATCTACCTGTCATCTATCAGCTTTTTATCTTTCTATAATACCTATATTTGCTAAACTATTTGAAAATTTATTGCAGATCACATAACCCTTCAGCATGTATTTGGTGAGTATAATGGTAGTCGTATAATGATGGTCCCTTATGTGAAGACAATATAATTACCAAATTCAGGAAATTTAACAGTGAAACAATATTTTCTAACAGTCTTTTTTTTTCAAATTTTGCTAATCAATGTTATAAATAATATAAATTGTGTTTATTGGCTTTCAGCCTTTACAATCAACCTATAGGCAAAACTTGGAATTGTAAAATATGGTTATAGAGCAGAACTGAACAGTAGCAATCTTGATAATGTAAAGGTGGAGAGAAGAAATAAAATAAAACAGAAGAACCAAATACGAACATAACTATCAAACTTTAGGACGGGCAGGAGAGGAAAGTAAGAAAGAAGTTTGAGCTATAAATCCTCCTTTTTCATAGAGGTGAGTCCATAAATAATGTCTACAGTTGATAAATGAAGGAACAGGGGTTATATCTTGAAATATTAATCTAGTTGTTCTCCCTGCATTTCCTTCCAGATCTTTTATCTCATTGGTACTCATAGGGCTATTTTTCTGCCCCCAACCCATACCCAAAAGGAAACAAAGATTCACAGGGCCAGACTAAGATGTTTGCAAAGCTTTTCTTCTTGAAGAAGCTAGATAAGACTGGGCCTGCTGTGTAAGAAGAAGCAACTGAAAGGAAAAGGAAGACATCTTAGTGGGACAGAGAGATGGGTACCACCCTCACAGAGCTCTGGAAAGCAGTGCAGAAGGTGAGAAGAAGACAAGGTGTCCTCAAGTGGAGGCTCCCCCAAGACAATCCATTCCCTGGACACTGGGTCTGGTGTCTAACAATTGTGGGCACTTGTAAGATGCTCCCCACACACACACATGTGGAAAGGGGTAAGAAGGTAGCACCTCCTGACCAAGGTGCTTTAAACACATCTTTATACTTATTCCTCCAAAAATTAAGTATCATTTATGTAAAGACCTAATCAGAGGGTCTGGCACATTGTTAGGATCTCACTATTGATTAAATGAATGAATTACTACACAAATGCAAGGTGCATGGCTATAGGCATGCATTCATAAATGAAGAAATGATACATGAAAAGCTTCAAAAGAGTTCAGAGTTCCAACTTGCTCAGCTAACCACATTACCACATATATGATCATTCCTTCTGGATTGCATAAAGTTGGCATCATCATTTTCAAAGTTCTTGTTTTCCAGGAAAGAAAAAAATTAGAAAATCAATCATACAATGGTAATTTCAATTTCTGTAGCCTCAGTCTGTCTTGGAAATTCTCAGTCTCCAGTGATTTGGAGGAGAGGCGGTTCATCCTGGCACAGAAAACCTTAAATTAGAGTGAATAAATGGAGACTTGGCATAGCATTTCTGAAAGGTTGCCAACCCCTGCTCAGCTGCCTTTTCCACATCAACTCTCATGTGCAAAGGAAAGCATAATGTACAAGTTGCTGAAAAAGATACTTCCACATTTTGAAATGTACAAAAATCACAGGTGGTCTCACATTAAATTAGACTTTCAGGGTAGATCAATAGGGTCAGAAAGTGCACAAAACAATAAAACTACAGACTAGACCAGTCACTGCTAAATAATAAGTTATCTCTGTCTGAAACACAGTGTGGAAAGTTAGAAAATAAATAATGGAGGGCATTTTTCAGATGCATTCAGCATGAAATATTTTAATTTGTAGGGCTCTCTAACAATAAACTCCCCTTCAGGGTAGACAGTGTTTTCAGAGATTCTAGTTGGTAGGCTTCTAGAAAAAACAAGAAGGAGGCTATGTCTTATTATAAAATTACTGCACAGTTTGCAGAAAAAAGTATTACAATCAAATGTTATCAAAAGATTTGTGAAGTTCCATTTTCTTTATTAAACTCCAAATAAATATTTATTGAACCAGCCACCATTCTAAGCATCTCATTTGCATTACTTCATTTACTCTTCGAAATACCCTCTAACAAAGGAGGCACTTATATGGTCCCATTTTGTTGGTATTGTTAAGCAACTTATCCAAGATCACAGAGCTAGTAACAGAGCCAGACCTTGAACCCAAGCAATCTGACTCCAGAGCCCTTGTTCTTAACCACTATGATTTATCCTTGTCAGATTTGGTAAGCGAATGTACAGAAAAATCTGTTATGAGTTGTCAATCTCATTAGGGATAGCAGCATAGGGACCAAATAGCTAGAAGGGTTCTCCAAGATTTAAATCGTTTAAATATCACCAATACTTTGCTAGGAGACATTATATTATATATATTATGTTATATTATGATGTAATGCTATGTTATGTTATGTTATGTTATGTTATGTTATGTTATGTTATGTTATGTTATGTTATGTTATGTTATGTTATGTTATGTTACCTTATACGACAAAGTTTAAAATGTTAACATAATTGTTCTCATACAAACCCATTAGCAGTATGGCTCAAAGATGTATTAAAATAATTAATGATGGAATCAGCAAAGCAATAAAGCTGATTCAAAAGAGATGTCAAGAAATTTATAGATAGGTAGGTAAGCACATATGTAGGCAGACAGATAGTCAGACAGATGGAATAAGATTGCTGAAAAAACATTTCAAAGTTAGATATCCAAAACTGATTAATGTTCCAGGGGGTAATAAACCCCTAATATTTGGAGTTATTTTCTCTACTGTTACAAAGCATTTGTCTTTCCCCCAAGCAGTAATAATTTGCATCTTAGTAGTTTTATACAAGTTAACATTTAACTGTTTAGAGGCTGGGCTATAATCAATGGTAAACATTAAGTCAAACAAAATAACAATGCCTGACAGAGTCAGATGAACTTTATGAGGGCTCAACAGACAATGTTCTGGTACAATAGTGAAAGGACACACTTTCCAAATTCTGCATGATCTTTTTTCAAAGGAAATAATAATGCATGAACATATAGAATTTCAACCAAAACTTTCTCTGCATAGATGTATGGTAAGTATACTTCAGGGTGTCTCTGTAATAATTATTTCTTGAGTGCTTATGGAAACTTTATCATTGTACAGCATTGTAGGCATTGTCATATTCAATCCATAAAACAACCCTAAGGGTAGGTATTATTCCTACTTATCTAGCCCAATTTTATGAAGGAAGAAATGAACACTCAAAAGAAATTATGGAACTTGCCAAGGTCTCAAGGCTGATACATGGCACAGCAGGAATTTGAACCCATTACTTCCATTGCCCGTACACCACTGCTTCCAGAGATGTGCAATTCAGCTCAAATAAATAATGCAAGGCAAGCTTTCAGAAAATATGCTTCTACCCATCTATTCTTAATTGTCTATGCTTTTCTGTGTCTCCTTCTTCTGTCCTGATTACCATGCCACTGTCCTCAGCTGATTTGCACCGTTAAAGTTGCATTGATCCTGACTGTGAACAGCATGGTATTTCCTAAAATGCCAACCTACCCTTTGGGAAAGGTGGCCTCACAGTGTGGAAAGCCCCTGGGAACCACCTAACACAAGGTCAAGAACATGGGCCCTGGACACAGACAGATGTCAATTTGAAGCTTGGCTTTACCATCTCCTGCCTATGACCTTGGAAAATGTACTTACCTGATATAAGCTTAATTCTTCTCTTCCGTACAATAGGGAATGAAAAACAGTATCTACCTCCTAAGGCTATTGTAAGTATATGGTGAGTACCTACTGTAAGTCAAGAAGAAAGACTATCTAGCCCCCCTTGCTTATATTCTAGAGGTAAAAAATAAACAATTGACAAAATAATATATACCAGGTGGTCATAAGTATTATAGAGAAAAATAAAGCAAAATGAAGGGAATGTGTAGTATAGGGAACAGTAGGAAGTGATAGCAGTAAGGAGTAGATATCTCACAGGGGGTGCTCAAGGGGCACCTTTGGTCAGGAAGTAAAGGAAGCAAAAGAGAAAGTCATGAGGGCATCTGGTAGAAGACTGTTCCAAGCAAAAGAAGCATTCAGTGCAAAGGCCCTGAGGCAGGACAATTAGCTTGATCAAGAATAGCAAGCAGGCCAGTGTGACTGGAATGGAGTAGTGGGAGGAAAGACCCATTAGAGAATAATATTATTCAGGCCTTATTTATATACCAGTGTGGAACTCGATTCTTTATGTACATTTTCTCATTTAAATATCGCAACAATCCTGTAAGGTATAACATATTATTAAGGCAGGGCAGACAGCTCAGGAATTCAGCACCCTATCAGTGGGCCTTACTCTGGAAGTTATGCTCCCCAGTGTAACAGAGTTAGACTCATTTATAGGTTCTCTACACATGGCTCTTCTGCCCCTTTTATTTGAACCCATAATTAGCACTGTACTTGATAAACATATGTCCCAGAGGCTTAAATCTTTGGTCCCTCCATGTGCCAGTTGAGCCCTGAATTTCAGCAGAGTTGCAACACCTACTCTCCAGTTCATTGGACTCACCCAAGACAACTAACACGGAGATGATGATGGACAACACCCATCTCAAGGAACAGAGGGTGTCTGCAAATGCAAGCAAGATAGCTCCATCCATCAGCCCTTGGGATCTAAGCCCCCCTTCAATTAGAAGCAGAGTGGGCATCACCATCCCAAAATCCTTAAGATTATGGAATGAACAATGGACTAAAGTAGACTTATTATTATTCTACTACAGACTAATTATTATTCTAGCAATGGAAGAACTCTTATCATTGATGTAAAGGTAGTGGCCACCAGAGGTTCTGAAGGATGGAAGAGGGAAGAATAGGTGTAATATGGGGGCATTTTTGGGACATTGGATTTGTCCTACATGACACTGTAGTGATGGATACAGGCCATTGTATATTTTATCATAATTTACAAAATTGTGCAGGACAAAGCATAAACTAAAGTGTAAACTGTAGTCCATGGTTAGTAGCAATGCTTCAATATGGGTTCATCAATTGTAACAATGTACCACACTAATGAAGGATGTTGTTAATGTGGGAAAGTGTGGGAGGGGGAGGGAGTGGGGCATATGGGAATCCCTTATATTTTTTATGTAACATTTATGTAATCTAAAGCTTCTTTAAAAATAAAATTAATTAAAAAAAAACATATTATTAAGACAAGAGGGTTCAATTCAAGGAATAAAAGTCTCCTATGTAATACAGGATGGGACCAAGATTTGAGCACAAATCTGGCAATTCTCAAAACTCTCAATCTTTCCTCTAATATGACGTTCCTTTCCAGAAGCAAAAAGCAATAGCTTAGAGTAGTGGGAATGGTATTCACTGAACACCTACTCTGTGCCAGTTATTATTCTGGGCCTTGCAGACACAATTATTGTGAACACAATGGACAAAATCCAGGCCCTGATGGAGCTCACATTCTAGTGGGGAAGACAGACAATAAACCAGATGAGTAAGTATTGGGGATTGAATCATGTCTTCCACAAAGACATGTTCTGTCCTACCCCCCAGTCCTATGAATGAACTCACCTGTAAACTGGGTCTTTGAAGAGCCTGTTAAGATGAGCCAAATTGAATCAGGGTGGGCCTTAATCCAATATGACTGGAGTCTGAAATTTGGACACAGGCAGTAGCAGGAGACTGAAGGAGACAGATGGCCAAGTGACAGAGGCAGAGAGGGAGCTGTGGATTGCTGGCAAGCCACCACCATACCGCCACAGGCTTTGGAGAAGGCATGATCCAGCCATCACCTTGAGTTTGGACTTTCAGCCTCCCAAACTGTGAGCCAATGCATTTCTGCAGTTTAAACCAATCAGTCTGTGGTATTGTTAGAAGAGCACTGCAAAACTAAGGACTAGGTAAATTAGAAAGTATGTTAGATACTAGTAATTGCCAGGGAGTAAAAACATCAGGGAAAGGATATCAGGAATTCTCTGCTTTGGGAAGGTCTCCTTAGAGGCAAATGGACAAAAGCAGGCACAATCTTCAGACAATGAAACTTTGTAGATCAAAACCTCCCTTTGTTGATTTAATGCTTAAATTGTACAGAGTTTGTATTATGGTAATAGATGGTGGTGATGGTAGCACAATATTGTGAACGTCATTAACAGAAATGAATTATATATTTGACTGTGGTTAAAAGGGGAAATTGTAGGTTGTATATATGTTGTTAGAATTAAAAAATTTAAAAAAACATAGGACTGAACAACACAGTTAACCCAATTGTAAATGATGGACTATAGTTAATAGTACAATTATAAAAATGTTCTTTCATGAATTGTAACAAATGTATCACACTAATGCTAGGTGTTAATAATAGGATGGTCTATAGGAACTCTGTAGTTATGCATGCTTTTTCTGTAAACCTACAACTTCTTGAATTAAAAAAAAAAAAAAAAATCTCCCTTTGTAAAATGCAGGCTGTCCCCTGTCTTTCCAGAATAACCAGAGTGAAACTGTTTCAGCTTCTGGCTTATAAAAATATATGTGTCTCCTTCTCATCATTCAGGTCTCAGATTAAATCTCAGGGAAACCGTCTCTGGCTACTCTAAAGCTGTTCCTTCATTCCATAACTCTCTAGCATAATATCATGCTGGTTTCTTTTTAATACTTATGGCAGTTTGTAGTTTAACTGCATATCTGTCTATTAATTGCATGCTTGCCTACCCCAGCATTTATACTGTGAGTTCCAGGAGACCCCAGATAGGGTCTTGTCCCATGCCAACCCCCTGTCCAATGCTTAGCACAAAGTCTGACATCTAGAAGATGCCACAATTGTTTGAAGAATGAAAGAATAATTATGCCACTTTAAGCTCTTCTCATATATTACCTTATTACCTCTGTAAAATTTGTTTTACAATTAATTTCCCCCAGCACACTTATTGTATAAAGCAAGGCAACCCTGCTTTTCCATGACATTAGCACACCATCAAGGCTTTCAGAAAATAAAAGGCAAAGAATATCAAAGCACTTCAAAGCCAGAAGGACTTGTTTGGTGCTCACTCCCCCTCTATTCTGTAGGGTTTTGGTTCAGATGTTGAGGGGAAGAGAAGAGAAAACAGACAGGAAATTGTTGTGACCTTGAGGACCAAGGAGACTGCCTGCACACTGCTATTTGACACACGTTTCCTCGGAGTTTTTCTCGCTGTTCATCCTGGCTGTGTGCCTGGCTTATTTCTGGTTTGGACTATGTTCCCAAGCTTTCTAGGATATGGATTCAGCTCCCACAGAACTCAGAGCAAACACTGATCTGATTCTCTTTGTATTTTCATTTCTCCTGTTGTGGAGTGTCTCATCTTGCCTAGCCTTTCTTTACCTTTCCTCTTTAAGTCCCCCCAGACTGCAGAAAAAATTAATACAAAAGTACAGGTTTTATAAAAGAGATTTTTACACTGAAAGAGTGGTATGGCTGAAGATGTCCACTTTACTTGTGTTATGTGGAGTCTAAAAAGAAAAAGCTTCCCCACTCAGAAGAGAAAGCACAAACATTAATCTTTCAGTTCTGAAGACATTTCAATTTTCTTATTATCAAAAAGTTTGGAAAGATAGCTTAAAGAAACTCATTTTGGAAAAAAAAATCTAAGATGGTAATCAAATTAATGATTAAAATGTTTTTCAGCTACAAGGGGATTCTTCAGCACAGAGAAGAATGAAATACACATACATCATCAGTGACCTTGCCTTGGTCATTGTGAGATTAGAGATACAAAGTATACTGACAAAGCTCCTTAAGATGAGGGTGTTATTGGGCAGACACACAGGCCACCTCTAGCTTCCAAGAACCTTCTGGATGCTTCACACGCTGCCCCTCCTCTAAGCCCCCCAACCCCAGCTTCCCAGGAAAGCCTCATCCCCAAACACAAAGCCACATGGAACATTCCAGCATTTTTATTTTCTCAGCATTTCCTAAAAACTAAACCATTTCAGCATCTGCCTTGGAAAAAAGATGTGTACAGATTTTATTTCAAATATTTCCATTTTATCCCATGGCAGAGCTTGATTCCTCCTGGGAGATGAGTTGTGGACAGGACAGGGCTGCCAGAGGTTATCCTAACTGCTTCTCTCTGGGCCCTGGCCAGGAAGGGGCCAAGGTCATTACGTTTCTCGATGATTTCTGTCCCAGGATGGCTGTGCACCTTCCTGAGAGACAGGTGGGACTGCTCTGAGCCATGCTTGGCTCATGGGGACCTCCCTCCTGGACCGCAAAAGCATAAGGGATGATGCTGGCCACATTAGCACTGGTCTCCCATTCAACCTACTCATCCTCACCACCCCCAAAAGTTGTGCTATTCTGAAGGACACACATGGAATCACTGTCAACTCCATATTGGGAAAATACTCCTACTTCTGGGCCTCCGTGTACAGTTTCCAGGGCCTCAGTCCAAGAGCTGTTTCCTCTTCATTTTTATTTAGACAAAAAAAAACAAAAAAACAACAACGAAGGTCAACCTGGCAGTCACTTGGCAGTCTCTCAAAGGCACTTGGAGGTACCACAGCAATGATAAGAACTGATATCTGCATAATGCTTTGAGGCTCACCAAAGGGATTCCTGTGTATCATCCAGAATCCTCACTACAGCCTATTATCATTATCCATACTGCCTCCTTGCTGTTCTTTGCATCTCTGGAGCACGTTCCTAAGCTCAGGGCATGAGTTCTTGCTGTTTCCTCTGCTGAAATCACTCTTCCTTCAGATCTGCATGACATTCTCATGCCCTTCCTTCAGGATTCTGTTGGAATGTCTCAGAATCCTTCCCTGAATGCCTCATGAGAAATAACATGGACTCCAAGCCCCTCATTTCCCTTCATAGCACTCATCACCCTCTTATCACTTACATTTTTATGCATTTTCTTATAGTTTATTATTGGCCTCCTATCACTAGCTTATGAGCTCCATGAGAAAAGGGACGTGACCTGTGTTGTTCACTGTTCTACCCCAAGTGCCTAGAATAGTGGTGGATACATAGTAAGCAACAAATAATTGTTGAATGAATGAATGAGCCCCATTTTACAGTTGAGGGAAACTGGGACATTCAAGAAGAAAAATGCCCTTCTCAATATATTCGTTTCTTACTGCTGCTATAACAAATTATGACAACCTTAGTGGCTTTAAACAACACAAATTTATTATCTTATAACTCTGGACATCAGAAGTCTGAATGGATCTTGCCGGGCTGAAATCAAGGCGTCGGCAGGACTGCTTTCCTTCTGGAGGCTCTAGGGGACAATCCATTTCCTTGCTTATTCCAGCTTCTAGAGGCCAATCACATCCCTTTGCTCACGGCCCCTTGCTCCATCTTCAAAGCTAGCCACATGGCATCTTCAAATGTGTCTTTTACTCTGTCCTTTCTGCCACCTTCTTTTACTTACCTACCACACAGGTTAGGCTTTCATCAGAAAGCAGGAAAAGGAAAGCTGGGGATGATCCTGACAACAGGACCACTACCAAAATGACAGTGCCAAGCCTCTCCACACAGGTGACAGTGGCTTGAGAACTACATTCCTGCCTCCCATGCCATGTGACATCTTGATTCCACCCTGGGAGAAAATCCTAGATGACTGTGATCCCCCTGGATCTCACTTATTTATTTGTCAACAAATAAAATATGGACTTGGCCCCATTTCTTTGGGTGTGACTCACAGACAGGGGTGCTGCCACCCTCAGCACCACTGATATTTGGGCTGATACTTCTATGTCTGTGGGTGAGGGTGGGGACTGCCCTATGCATTGCAGGATATTTAGCATCATCCTTGGCCCCTCCCTACTCCACCCACCCCCCTCCCAGTTGTGACAACAAAATGTCTCCAAACATGGACAATTGTCTCCAGTGTTAAACACTGCAGCCCAAGTACAAGGGGGCAGGGAAGTCAAAGCTGTGAATGCCTCAAGTGTCCAAAAATACTGGACTATAGGAGTCTTGGCCTTGATCTGTATGTAGGTGCCTGAAATGTAGCTGACGGAACTACATTTGGCTGCACCAAGCATAAAGTGCTTCTCATATTGCTGGCAAAACATAATTAGCCAAATGACAATAGCTTTCACATACACATTGATTCCTGTAATTTCAAGTCTCTATTACTAGATAAATCAACAGTAGAATTATATTTATCAGCAAAAGCGTCCTCTCCTGACAGACTTTTTGTTAAATGTATTAATCCTAAAAGAGTAATACTCTCCCTCAGCTTTGCATAGCAGTCCACCCATAAAAATGTTAATAGCCACAACATCATTTTCAGTATGCTGCACCTCCATCAGCTGTGCTGCCCCCGCCACGCAGAACAGCTGTCGGCTTTCCCGAGCGCAAGGCGCAATACGCTAAGTGGCTGCTCCATTGCAGGCCACTGGGCTCAAGGACTGCCGGGATAACACCTCGCAGTAATATGCACTGCTAACTCCTTGTCTGGGAATGTACCACTTTACACAGCCCTTTGAAAATATCACTCTATGCTATAAAGGACCGAGGGTTAATTTCACCCCACCCCCAGTACTGAAGGTAGCAGGCCATTAGGTGTGACCAATTTACACTATGGAAATTACTTGCAGGAAAGGTCATGTGCCTGACAAGCCCTTAAGACCCTCCCCAGGCTCCTTCCTGATGTAAAGGTCAGGACATATCAAATGCAAAGCCTCTGGCAATCTTGTTCAAATGCAAATTCTGATTCAGTACCGCAGGTCTGGAGCCTGGGATTCTGCATTTCTGACCAGCGCCACACTTTAGGTATTTAACATGGGACAGCCTGCTTTTAAACTCCTCGCCCTCTTGACAGCTCAAAAAGGCCTCATTCCAAGAGGAGGACATCCCTGAACAGACGCAACAGGCACACCATTTCCAACTCACACACACATAAAGAGAAGTTTGCTTGCTGCCTCAGTTACCCTGGATTCCAAACCCAGTGGGGGAGGTAATTTTCTGACTTATTTCTATGCCACTGTAATTGCACAGTAGCTCCTGCCATTTGTTAGCATGCACATCTGGCAGCCCTCTTGCCTCTGGGCCAGCAGGCTCCAGACTCCGGAGCCCCGTGGAGCCCGGGCTAGCATCCAGTTGCTGACACAGCAGCAGAGAGTGCTTGGGGAATGCAGAAACGATGGTGCTGCCACCCACAGAACCACTCTCCTGCTGTCCTTCGGAGAGGGTTCAGCCTGGCGCCTGCTTAAGCAATCGGAAGGAGCAGATCTAGGTGAAAGGAACGTGGGGAGCTCAGACATTGGCCTCCAGACGCAGACCCATCATCGATCCAGCCTCGGAACAGATTTGCATAATCGGGGCTAAGAGGAGAATGCAGATGTCCTCTTTGGCCTGTGAAGTGAGTCTGCCTGTCTCCATTCTGGCATTAGCTCATCTGGAGGAAGCCCTGGCCATTTGCTAATGCAGTTGCTGTTCAGAAACTTGTGGCAAACCTACCGAGGTGGGGGTAGGGGATGACTAAGGAATCCTTTTGGTATGGGGATGTGCGGGGTGGAGTTAGGGCTTGGGGCTTGGGTTTCTGCTCAGTAGATCTGGGTCCATGAATAAGCTCACACAATTTGTACTTTGACCTTGACCAAGGCACTTACCTTTCCTGTGCCTCATATTTTTCTTCTCATGCAAATGGGGATGAAAGGGTTTCCTCCTCACAGAGGTGCTGGGTAGTGCAGTGTTGCAAAACAGGCATTGAATCAGGGAAAACCTGCAGTTTCCTTACAGGCCTCACTCACCACTTGCTGTTTAGCTTGGACAAGTCACTTAAAATTTGGTGACTTAGTTTTTTCATCTATCTAATGGGATTAGTATCTTGATGATTATCTCACAAATTTCTATTGAAGATCAAATAAGAACAAGGCTGCTTTTAAAAAGCCCAATGTGGTATTTGACAAGATTCCATTAATGACATCAAATGAGATGTTAAGAGCCTTGTTTAGACTACAAAGATAAACTACTTTTTGGAACTAAAGAGCTCTACACTACTGTATTGGGATTCACTTATATAGTAAATTCAGGGCATTCCATGACAATTATTAGGGAAACCTAGGAAATATTCTGTGCCTTAAAAATCCAGCTCTGGAATGGGGCATTCAGTGCATAAATGAGGAGTTATATACTACTAAGAAATATGTTTTAGATCAAAGTTCTATTATTCCAAAAAAAAATCTGAAATGATGCCAAGAAATTCAAAATAACTGAGCTCTACCTTGCTTCCCTCATGTAAATGCAATCTACCCTGTGTTCTTGGTAAGCTAATGGCACTCTGAGGAAATCCACAGTGAGAAATTGAAGTTTCCTCCTGGCCTTCTCAGCCTGCCTGAGCATTTTAATCTTTGTCTAGTGTCAGGCAGGCTTTGAGAGTGTGACCCTGTCCTCCAGGCTTGCTTATTATCCTTGCCAGAAATAGGTGTCATTAAAATCCAGGCAGTCCATTCAGCTGTGGTACTGCTAGCTGAGCCCAAATTGGAAAAATTTTAAATAGTAAGTAAGAAGAAAACAATTTTACATGGATCTTTTGGATCAATAAATTGCTAATTTTTTTTTTTTAATCAGAAATAGGTTATTCCTATTCCAGCATGGTTAGTTTATGTGGTCCATCAATCTAGCCTGGTGGAATCTTTTTTATTATTTTAAGAGATACTCAATCACTTAACAAACATTCCTAAGCATCTACTATGTGCTGGTAAAGTGTGGTTACTGGAAAACATAATTGGAAAAGGAAGTATTAAAAGCCACAATTAATTACTTGCTTGGTCTTTATCAAGGTAGACCTCAAGAAGAGTTCTATTCCCAAATGATCTTTTGAAATAAGTAGGTACAGTTTTGTTTTGTTTGTTGTTTTGTTTTGTTTTAGCAAACAGCAATAAATGCAGTCTGTTTGGATTAAACTGACAGTCAGTAGAGATAAACCACTAGGATATAAGGGTATCAACTCAGGCATTTTGAAAGAGTTAGACTAATATATGAATATGTGTAACTCCTGGGTATGCTTTAGAATCACCACTGAAATTTTAATATGAATAGCTGTGGCCCAGCCTAGCTTCTAAACCTGTAGTTGTTAATGTATAGTTCCAGAACCAGAAGCAGTGACATTACCTTGAACATTAAAATTGAAGGAGTCTGTCAGTCAAGCTTGGAAAGAATCATTTTTTAAACCTGCTACCTGACAACTGTGCGATAACTAGCATGATGACTAGCCTAACACAAATTGCAGTGAAGACCCTGGGAAGGAGATATATGTGAATCTCACTTCTGTGATTGGTAATTTCACTTCATTTGTCCCATACCACTTTACTTGTACTGCTCATATGGTACCATTTATTGTTTCATTGAATGGACATATCTTCTATCTCCTCCTAGACTACACTCTGCGTAGAGTACACATTCAGTAATGTGGAACAAATGACTAAAGCCAACCAAAGGGCTGATTTATCATTTCATTATTGTAAACTTTTGTGTTCCCACAAAAGCAAAACATAAATGGAGAAGTCTTAGGGAAGGATAATCTATATAATCATGAAGAATCACATGCCTGTGAGTTCAAACTGAAGATATATAGTGAGATAGTAAATCTAGAAAATCACAAATGTATAGATAAGATGAGCATAGATTTGGTTGGCCAATGCCGGAATACTATAAAGCAATAACAACACAACGAAACTCTAAAGAAGAAATCTTTAGAATAAATAAATAAAAGCAAGGACTGCATTGTCCAGTATATAATAAACACATATAATTCCACCAGATGGATCATATTTAACATTAAGAGATGGTATCTTATGAAATGTATTAATTAAGAGGTTATACTGCTGAATGGTTACAAGTTCAGATTTTAGACCAGATTGCTTGGGTTCTTCTACTCATAAGCAAAATGATATTGGGCAAATTAATTAGACTCTCTGTGTTTCAGTGTTCTCATCTGTAAAATGGGAAAACTGTACCTACCACGCAGCATTTTTATAAGAAACAAATTAGTTACTATATGTAAAATGCTAGAAAGCACTTAATAAATGTTAGCTACCATAATCATTATCATAACTTCTTTATTTCTTTTATTGTATCTGTTCCATCATTCAAGTATTTGTTAACTTAAATTGAAAGACATTAAAAAATACATGGGAAATTTTATGATTTATATAAATAGATAGGAGTGAAAGGAAATAAACAAGGACAGCTAGATTCATTATGGAGTGAGGCAGAAGATAATTTTTTCATTATCTTTGAATAATTAAAAAATTAAATGAAGGTTGAGATAAATTGATGGATATCAAAACCATAACTTGTAATTAATAGAAGCCACTTATATTTGTAAATGAATTATAGAAATAAAAATAGAATCTTATGATTAGAAAGGATCTTGGCAACAAGCACCAAATACAGGAATATAGATGATTGCACCCCTGTGAGTCTTAGTACAATTGTTTCCACTAATTTAGACCTCACTATTTGATGAGAGCACATTCCAATTCTGAACAGTTTTAATGTCTAGAAAGTGATTCTTCATATTGAGCTCAAATCTGCCTTCAGACAGTCCAATCATTGGTCCTACTTCCTTTGAATTTATGAACTGCAAATCTTGCTAAGCATTCTCACCCATTGAACCATAACTGAGGAAAGTCATATCCTGGAAAAAAATTGATCTTTGTTTCTCTGTTAGGGTTGAAATAAGTGCTGAACTGAAATTCACACACTTAAAATTATTTTTGGATATGTTTCTTCCTGAGTGGATGCTCCACTACTGGCAGAAAAGAAGTTGAAAGGACTTGAGATGCAAAGATGGCCCTACCTTTTTAAAATACACGTTTAGATAAAGAAAGACAGCTCTGTACACAACTACTAGCAAGAAATTGTTATAGATGCTCTGATAGAAATACAGAGAGGCTATACTAGAGATACAGCATGCTGAGAGGAAGGAGGCAGGCTGAGAAGACCTGAAGAGTAAGCAGTGCACCTGGCAAACGAGGGAGGGGCTGGAAAATTCAAAAAGGCATGAAATATATTGTGTATTTTGGAATTCAAAATGATTTAGAATGGCCAAAGCATTGGGCACCGTGGAGGACGGGTGCACTGAGGGATGGATCTAGGGAGAAGGACAGATGTCAGAGACTGTAGACTGAATGGGCCATCTTAAAGACCACTCATGGACTGATTCACAATGCAGGCTCTAAGTTGGTAAATGACTCATCCATGGCCCCAAGAAATGCCACAAGCCCTGAAAAACTTATCACAGTCTACACATGGTAAACACTCGACTCATCATGGCCTTATTTTTATCCAAGGAAGTGGTAGACTCTGTTCTGTAGAAGACAACTTAGAGCTCACTGAAGTTAAAGACCTTATCTCAACCTGAACACTATGGGGATGGACATAGGAAAATCAATCTCACAACTTGCCAAGTCCCAACTTTTCTAAATGTTCCCGTATTGCTTTCATGAATTAGAAGATGAGAAAAAGGAAAATGACTGGATAAAGAAAGGATGTCACATTTCACGGTTTCAGTGAAGGAGAATAATGGGATGCAGACTCCAGTTGTTGGCAGATTAATGATAAATCCCCAGAAGAGCATTCTAGCAGGTTCAGCTCCCACAAGTCTGAACCAAATGCCATGTTTTCTCTTTTGGGATCCCCACTGTCATTAACCCTGGTAAGCTCCATTAAAAACACTGAGCTGGTGGAAGACACCCTACCCACACTAATACACTACCATGAAACTAACTCTGGGTAAGGAAAATTGTGAGTACAGGAAAATTTGTAACACTAATGACTTTAACAAATCTGAGCTGATTAACAGGATGTCATGGACTAAAATCCCTGTCTTTCAATCAATCTTCTGAGAAGCTTCATGAAAGCACACTTGAGGGAGAAAAATCCATGAGCTATTCTAGGCAGGTCTCTTCACAAAAAGAGGAATAATTGGATAAGACACAATACACTGACAGGTAGAGTGATTATTAACTAGTAATTCTTAAGTTGCCTTCTTTTTGGTAAATAAATCTCTTCTGGGCATATTTGCATTTATTCCCAATAAAAGGAGTTGTAACACTTTTTCGAACAAAGGCTCACTTGAGACACATTCTCATCAGAGCAAACTTGTCCTAATCACTTGGTAGCAGTGGCAAAGACTCTGTGATGGAACATTATTATGCTAGGACCATTACTAGAATAGGAAGCTGCAAGTAATTGGTGAGATGAGTGATTGGTGAGATAGAGAATTGAAGGCAATCTACCTTGTATTTAAATAGATCAGTAGCAGAACACTTAGAAAATGATGGTTATGGATAAGAAGGAAGGTGAATTAAGTAGAGTTTGAAAAGGGAAAAAGGAGTAAAGTTTCTATTCAATCATTACTTAGAGACTCTAAGGATTAAGGAAGCATTTGGATAGCTGCATATCCACTGAATGGCTGCAATAGGAACGCATCTGGGCATTTGTTTGCCTGATTAACTTTTCAATAAAGGTAGCATAAGCTTGTCCTCATAAGCCGTAGAAAATAAGCACTTCTTCCTCAGTCCTTTATCGCATTACTCATTAACAAGCAATTTCTTTAAGACATCAAACTGGGTGGTTGTTCAGCTGCTCTCAGTGGACGGGTGGTACCGCTGCACATCTGAGTGATTAAACAGTCAATGATCACCTTAACATGGTCTTATTCAAAAGGAATGACCAATAGTCTTACATCATATTGTCTATTGGTATTCAGTGCCCATTTTTACTTCTTTCCATGCTCCTCCCTCATCCTGTAGATTAGGGCTAGCAAACTAAAAACTACATTTCCCAGTCTTCCAGCCACTAGGGTCCTGGATGCCATTTAGATTCTGCCAATGGAATGCACTCATGCAATAGTTGGATCCCAGAAGAAGACAGAGTTCGGTCTTCCTGTAATAAGGGTAGTTGAAGGGTGGCCTCTTGCAGTTTTGAGTTTTTACAACATTTTCACTGATTAGATGCCAGATTTGTAATGTGGAAAGACTGGGAAGTTCCCAATGGCCTTCTGCAACTATTTGACTTTGAATAAGTTAAATTCTTTGTCCCATGGATTACTCATTTGTAAATAGTGAGATAATAATGATGTCTATTGCATAAGGTTGCTTTAAAAACTAAGTAAGTATCTGGTAAGGAGGTGTTGGGTATGGCAACAACAACTACTTCCACTACTACTGTATATCAATGATTTAGAAGAATCCCTAGAACAAAGAAGTGCTCAATAAAGCACGTATCTAAGAACATGTTCATGATTAGCGACTAGAGATCAACTGGACATAGTTGGCAAGGGAAGGAATTTAATGTGAAAAGACAGAGGCCAGGTTTAGTAGCATTGAACAAATTACTTAACTTCTCTGTGCTTCATTTGTATAATGTCCTCAATTGAAAATGGAGAATATAATCAAGTTCACAAGATTATTTATTAAAATGGAATAATGTGGGAAGCGGGTGTGGCTCAGTGGATAGAGCCCCCGTTTGCCATGTGGGAGGCCCGGGTTCGCGTCCCGAGGCCTCCTTGTGAGGGCACGCCAGCCTGAGCGGTGCGGTGGGCTGATGCAGCAACCTCACGGCAGGAAGCGGGTGTGGCGCAATGGATAGAGCACCCGTTTACCATATGAGAGGCCCTGGGTTCGCTTCCAGGCGAGTCCTTGTGAGGGCAGGCCGGCTGGCGCAGCGCCGTGGGCTGATGCGGCAAGACCTCACAGCAAGGGGGAGATAAGCAAACACAGAAGATACGCAGCGAATGGACACAGTGGCACAAGCAGCAAGGGGGGGATAAATAAATAAAATAAATAAATCTTTAAAAAAAAATGGAATAATGTATACACTTTGTAAAATATAAAGAACTATGTAAGTGTTTATTACTATTACCATAATATAATGCACAGAATAAAACGTGACTTGGAGGAAGATAAAGGGCTAAAATAATTCACAGGAAGGAACTAAGTCTTCCAAGTAGGAGAATCAGGCAAACCAGCATGGAGTAAATAGCCTTGGACTGAGCTTTGAGGAATGACTAGAAGCTTTACATGTAGAGATGGCATAGAGGTGAGAAATTGAAGGGACGATTTAGAATATATTATTATTCACTAACATCTTTTTCTAGCAGTTATACCACATAAGTTTTGAGAAACAGTTAAGAGAATGAATCCTAAGTGGAATCTCCTAATTGGCTTTTTGCATACTTAACATCACTTACAGAGAAAACTAGGTATGGGGGCAGGATGCATTGAAAAGAGAAGTCCCATGGGCATGATTATGTAGCCTATAGAATGTAAGATCCATTCTTCTATGTTAAAAGCAAAAAAATGAAAAAAGAAAGCAGCCTACTAGCAGGAAAATGTCAAAGTGGCTCTCATGGTGAATATTATTCTGTTTTCATGATTCCTGTGTTTTTGTCAGCATAAGAATTTTTAACACAGACACATCACTTACTGAAGAGATGAATGACCTCATATTAGGTGACTCTATTCCCAACCTCTAAGTGGGGAAAATAAGAGCCGGCTGAGTGGGCTATTTAAGGCGAAGAAGAATTATGATAATCATGCTGGTTTCGAGACGCAAATAAACAAACTGACCAGAGACTCATGCACTAAAAAAATAAATAAATTCTGTAGATGGTAAGGGCAGTTGGGGTCAGTTCATATTTATGTGGCTCCCATGGATATCAAAGACAAATCTGCCTCTTTGAAGTAGATGTTCAAGAAAGAAACGCAAGAGCTATTTGGCACATAAATAAGGCAACCTAAAATGTTGCCTTATTTTCACCCACAGTGTATTTCTGACAAACAATGTCAATTCCCTAATTTAAAATCAAGACAATATATGACCATTACCCACTAGTTCTTTAATTTGGGAAGGTTTCTTCACTCTGAAAGACTGCCCTGAACACATCCTGACTCAAGGCTCTCCTTGTTTCAGAATGCAACCTTAAAAGGTTTAGAGCAGCCAGGTATGAAACACAGTTATCGACCACAATGCTTCTGAAACAGGGCTTATGGAACTCATAGCACAGCACCGCTTCTTTTGAAAAATGCAGGGAGAGAAATATTAGGTCAATTTATCAGCAAGATGGCAAGAATGTAGGTGTTGTGTTTTAAGGCTACCAGTACAACAGAGTTACACATCAGGAGGAGAGCTCAGTTTTGATTGTACTCAGTCCAGATGCAGACAGCAACGACATGATCAACTGACAGCAGCTCGGGCCAAAGGCATTTTTCTAAATATGCTTTTTATTTTGGAACTGTTTTAGATTTACAGAAAAATTGAGATGTTAGTATAGAGAGTCCCATATACCACACACCCATTTTCCCTATTATTAATATCTTACATTAGTATATTTCTTACAACTAATTAACCAATATTGAAACATTATTATTAATTATGTGTGGACTAATATATAAAAATATAAATATTAATACTAATAAAGTCCATTCTTTATTCAGATTTCCTTAGTTTTGACCTAATGTCTTTTTTTCTGTTCCAAGATCCCATCTAAAGTTACATTTCATTGTCAGGTCTCCTTAGGCTTCTCTTAGCTGTGACAGTTCCACAAACTTTCCTTGTTTTTGTTGACCTTGACAGTTTGAGGAGTAGTGCTTAGGTGTTTTGTAGAATATTCTTCAACTGGAATTTGTCTTATCTTGACAGGGACTATGGATTTTTGGTGGGAAGATCGCAGACGTAAAGTGCCATTCTCATCATTTCCTATCAGGGGTACATGCTATCAACGTGACATCACCTGACTGAGAGTGTTTGTCATATTTCTCCACTGTAAATTCACTCTTTCCCTCCCTTTCTTTCCCTATTGTATTCTATGGAAGGAAGTCACTATCTGTAGCCCCTAACTAAGGAGTGGTAAAATATTCAATTTTAAAAGTACTCCAAACAATACATTTATCTAGACATTTTAAATTCTCCTTTTCCCATGATAGAAAGAGTTCTGGAGTGTTTCACAAAGAGACTTGCTTGTAAATTAAAGTGTTTTGTGTTTTTTTTCCCCGGCTAATAAATTCAATACATGCTCAGTACAAAAAACTTGGAAAACGTGTTTAAGAAAAAAGTCACCTAAAATTACCATCCATACATAGACTAGCACAGTAAACATTTTGAGATACTGTCTTCAAATATTCTTTCTATGTCTACATTTAAACAGATGAAATAATAACCTACATATCTTTTTCTTTCTACCATTTAACATTATAAAAAATTACGTACTTTTAGGCAAAAAAAAAGTGTATTATTCTTTATACTTCCCAAGGCTAGCACAGTGCCCAGCATGTAGAATATTCAACAAATATTATCTGATGAACTACCTGAAATTATGAATTGAGAAATCCTCCATGAAAACATTTAATGGAATTTGCTGGGAGGGCCAATCCAGGGCTCGTTTTTTGCTCACGCGGGACAACTAAACTCACTGGTATAGAATTACTTATTTTGGTCCTTGGAAAATTAGTTTTATCAGTAAAATTGTACGTGCTCTGTAGGACTAAAAGAAACAATGTCATGTAAAATGCTTTTTACCAACCACTGAGGGTTTTAAAAAATTTATTTTTTTATTTCTAGGCAATATATTTGATTATTTTGGAAGATTTATGATCTTTTTTCCCCTAGAACCTTGCTTCCCATGTGTTTGATTCATTCTTTTCACTCATCATCTTATATATACTTATTTTATGGTCTGTGTCTGACATAGGCCCACTTATAGTAAATCCTTGGTACCAGGTATATTTTGGAATTGAGAATTCTTCATATTTGAGGAAGATAATAGAGTAAATTAGAGTAAAACAAACACAATCAGCAGGGTATAGGAAAGCACATCATAATCCAACACAGTAATATCTTTGGAGCAAAACATATGGATAATCACAATAAATAGACTGGTTGTTTTTTTTTCTGCCTTTTGTAATTTTTTATGGTACATTTAAGACTCTTTTGTGGCTAGGTCATGGGAATAACCCCTCAGAGGAATTTTCAGTCCCTTCAGTCCCAGTTTATCATTGACTGGAGACCAATTTGTTGTCTATTTCTCGCCTTACAAGTCATAAAAGTCAAATGCCAAGATCACTGGGTACAGTTCTAGCATTTTGAATTTTCACCAATTATTTTTTGTTTTCCAAGGACCAACGATATAATTATGTGTCCTTGTCTGGCTCCTGTGCCAGTTTCCGTGTGTTTTTTGTTTTGTTTCATTTTGTTTTTTTCCTAGCCTAACCTTTCACTAAGGTACACTTTAACCACCCCATCTTTATGTCTATGTGTGTATGAGAGGATCTTATTTTCAGCTCTCTGCCTTGCCTGGTCCCAGGTCTTGTCTACTTTCCTGCAGAGTTGGTAATATCCAGTCCTCTCAGTTACTGATACTGATAAACTCCCAGGAAACAATAATATCAACTTTTATGCTTACCTCTCTTTCCATTGCTTCTTGGCTTCTGGTGCCTGAAGATTTCCCTTCTTTCTGGCGAGGTCTGCTGGGACTTAAATAATATATCATATTTTACCAGCATATCCTGTTGTTTATAGCAGGAGGGTTGTCAGATTACTTTAGACCATTGTATTGCCAGAGCAGAACTATTAATTTCATTTTTCCTTTTAAATCAATGATCTAGTTATTAAACACTGGGAAATTTTCTATTAGCTAGAATCCTTAATTAAATATACACCATTTCTCAAACTTGCAGGATAATGTTTGACATAGGAGTTATATAGTTACTTTTGAAATAAAATATTTTTTAATGATGATAGAGACTTTTGTAAGGCTACTCTGAAAACTGATGGATCAAAATTTGATGCAATTTACTTAATGGCAAATCATCATCTAGACATTGAATACAATTGTTTAATTGAAATTACTTGAATTTCCATTACTCTTAGCAATGGAATCAATCTGGCATATGAGGTAGGTATGAAGCCTTCATAATTACATGCTGAAATGGCAATACCCTGTAGGTGGTATTATTTCAGGATATTTGTAACTGAGCCCATATTATTCTCTCCCTTGGTGAGCTCCAAATGGGGCTCACTGTTGATCCTTAGACTATCATCTGGAACTGAGTAAACACTCGTTAAGTACATGGTGATTGACTGATATTCACCATTAAAAATAGATACCATGTGTTGAATATTTTTGTGTGCCAGATACTCTGCCAGGTTATTAGCTGGAAACTTGAGAAAAGCTGAACAAAAACTCATGCTATCAGGGCTCTAGTTCTATCATCTTTTCCAACCACCAAATCAAGGTTCTTTTTACTAAATTCACTGTTTTGTTTTCCCATGCTTATTACAAATGTGGTAATTTAATATTTGAATTTCTAATAGGTCCCTTTTAAGTGTTTTAGCATGACAGTTGGAAAATGGTCATTTTCCACTTAAGGTTCTGTAATGAATACCATTCACTTATAACTTCCTGGGGAACCAATTACTACATTAAAAACTAGAATAATAATGGATCTTTTATCAATAACAGATGTGATGTGTAAAGTGAAAATCAATCTATTTTGACTGCTGATGCCTTACAGCAATAGGGTAAAATTTCATCTGAATAATTATAATAAAACTATATGATTTATCAGGTGAATAAGTCTAGAAATTCAGCAAGTTATCCATCTGGTCCCACCATTTTCTAGCACTTTGACCTTGAGAAATTGTGACCTTCACTTTCCTGCCTCAAAAGGATAAGCTACTTTACTATAGCAATATGCCCTTAAGCAGAAAGATATATAGCGTGCACCACTTCTTGCGGACACTTGAGCAGACTGATGGATGTGACTTCTCATCCTTGGCCTCTCAGCAGGTTGAAAAGTATAGATTAGAAAAGATAGCTCCTCTCATCCTCCAGGTAGCACCTTGTTTAAAGAT
>JAQZBX010002369.1:30157-73042 GCA_029593785.1 Cabassous unicinctus | reverse complement strand
TGTCTATTTCCTGCCCTCTCTTCTCAACCTTTTCCTCCTGTCTTCACTAGGATTCGATCCTTGAAATCTCTGATGTGGGAGTGAGGCATCCTACTGCCTGCGCCACCTTAGTTCCAGGTTTTTGGTGCATCTCGTCTTGGCTCTCCTTTATGTCACTCTCCTACTACGTCATCATTTGCCGCGTGTATCACGGGGCCTGACGGTGCACCTGCTCTCGGAGCCTGGCAGCTAATCCACTCACAGGGCCTGGCAGCACATCCGCTCATGGGACCTGACGGCCCACGTGCCTTCTATATTTTTTAAAATTTTCAGCAGGAGGTTCCCGGGATTGACCCCTCATCCCTCCATATGGGAGAAGGTTGCCCAACCATTTGAGCCACATCTATCCACCTGCTATATCTTTTAAGGTTGACCAAAGATACCTAGAGTTACAGTCATTTCCCATACAGGTTGGTCATATAATAAATCAAGCTTAGTTTATCACCAGCATTCTAAAAGCCAGACCTAGGGAGAAAAACTAGGTCTGGGGACACATGCATGGTTTCTAATATAGTGAATGTTTAGCTTACCCTGATTATCACAAAATCAGGACAGCGAGAATATTCACACTTTTTAATGAACTTAAATCATACAATGTTAGTTAGCCTCTTTCCTTCTGGAGTTATATGATTTTGTTGATTCACTTGACTGAATATGTCCAGGCCACATAGTATATATCAGTCGCCTTTTCGTTATACTAATAGCATCATGGGTGTAAAGTAAAATAATCAAATAATAAAATATGACAAAACATGAGGAGTCATACACTAAGCAATAAGGATACTGTGCCATGAACTGAAAAAGTTGTTTAATTAAATTCTGTGCCCCTTTAAAGGCTTTAAAAATTTAAAGAAGAAAAAGAAGTAATATATATAGAAATGAAATATTATAAAATCAAAGTTTCTTATAAAAGGATAATATACTAATTAGTAGCCTACAAAATACATGTTCTTAGTTTTCCATATTAAAATCATAATAAACTTTTTGCCATTATAAAAATATTCAAATCACAACCTGATTCAATAAAATTAAGAAATCAAGAAAGTTATTAAAATCAAAGTAGATGCTCCACAAATGCCACCTACAGACGATACTTAAGGTAACTGAATTATAAAGAACACTCAGTATACTGAGTAGTTCAAATACAGAGCCAAAGATCTAATAACTTATGAAAAATATCTTTTCTAATCTAAAGAGAAAAGAGATTACATGATGTATCCATGCACATAAATTCCTAATATATATGCATATATATAAATATATATGAATAAATATATAAATATATATATATCTCAAAGGTATTGAACTAACAAATGTCATGGGAAAATTAAAACGATTATTTTGTTGGATATTTATTTATTTAGTAACTAAAATTAATTTAGAGAAACTTTCTAAATATAATAACTAATGATACCTTCCTTCAGTCTTTTCTAGACCAATATATCCTATATTTCTGATATAATCAAAAGGAATTAAGTTAAGAAATAACTTGCCACCACTCTAGAATATTTATTCTTGAAATAAATTTTATGTTTTAAATGACAACCTTAAATTAAATGATTTTCATCTACCTTTCCAGTTTTTATTGCTCCTGGCAAGTGTAAACCTTTGACTCTGTTGACATAGACATCATTCAGTAGAACTTTTAATAAAACCCTTTCCTAATAAAAATGCGATAATACAGTTTTTACCCTCTTCAATATTCTGGATATTATATATAAATCCAAATTTCAATATTTCTATACCTTAATATTTTGACTTTTCACAATAACTGTACATTCCTTCACCAAATACAACTACTTTCAGGCCAGGCTTATTTTACACACACATGCACATGCACACAGCCTTGAAAGAAATACATAAAAATGTTAAAAATAGATATGTTTAAATATTGATATAATAAGTGATTTTCTTTTAATTTCTTTATATTTGTTTTCATGATAACATATGATTTCATAATGAAAGAAAATATATTAAAATAGCCGTTTCACTTTTTAAAAACTCTTCAGAAAAAATAAAAATTAAAAAATTATTTAGATGCAATAAAATTGAAATGATAGAATATAAAATATTATATTTGTTAAAGCAGTGATTCAAAATTTTTGCATCTGATACACATAAAGAATGAAATTTCAAACAATCCAGAGTTGAACAATGATGATTGGAGCTCAAAGAGCTGTCTGCCAGCTTGGTTGGTGAAATTAACTGTGGAGAACATTGTGTATCATTGGCACAATGATAACTCACAACTTCTAGAGTTTGCCACACATTGGGGGGAGCGCTGGCATAAGAGTAATTTAAAATATACTTTTACACAAATATTTCATTTATTCTAGCACATTTTCTAGCAGTGATTTTCTTAAATGTTTGCTTGGTAATTAGCTTTCTAGAATTCACTGAAAAATGTTGAAAGTCAAGCATTTATTTCTTAGTGTTCTCTGTAGAAATAGTATATAATACTTTCTCTAAGTGTTTCTTTTCACTTTTCCTTCTTTTCCTTTAATTTAAATATATTTTTCAATAAAATTAAACAATTTTTAAAACAGAAGAAGATTAAATGTGATTTCATATTCATGGAACTTGCTAATTTCAAATGTTTACATTTTGAATGAATACATTTGGTTTATTGTGTTTGTTTTTAAAAGTTTGTATAAATTTTAGGACTGTTATATCATTCTAAACCATTGTCATATATTAGATGTTATAATTGCTATCAATACCAACATTAATTTTACTAAATGACTTAGTAATAAATGTATCACCTTTTAGTTAATGCATAAGTCAAAAAACATTAAACCAATCTCTTTAATAAAGAAGTAAATTATATTGGACTAAAATAGCATATCAACTTTCCACCTAATAATAATAATGCATTTTTTAACATTACCACCTTCCTTATCCTTCCTTATACTAACAAATATCTTTAAACAATATTTTTAAACATTTGTCTTAGCAAATTCATTCTCCCACCCTTTTAATTATGATTTTTACATATCACTCTGGAGAAATGGGTCTATCAAGAATGATTAAATGAATATGAAACATCTAGCACTTCACTTCTCTATCTATTTGTTCTCCATAGGAGGTAGCACACTACTTAGAAGAATTCACAATGGAAATAAACCACTATTTTTTGGAAGTTATTTTCTTTAGCTTCAACAAATATATTCACTTTTCACCTTGGTTTTTGCTATCATTTTTATTTAACTCTCTTAGCTTGTTATACATATTGCCTGAATATGTGTTCTTTATGTTAAATACTTTCAAAACTATGTCTTTGAAATCTAGATCAATATTTTAAAATTCTTGAGTGTTCAATATATTTTCAATTGGTGGATCCAAAACTGAACTATTTACCTTTTAACAGCATCTCAGTTATCCAGTTAGTCAAGTTACAACCCTGTATGTTATCTCTAGGATATTTTTCTCCATTGTTCCCAAAGTTACTTCTTTTTTTTTTTAAGCAGCTTTATTGAGATATGTTCACACACCATACAGTCTATCTGTGATGGTTAAGCTAATGTGTCAACTTGGCCAGGTAATGGTGCCCAGTTGTTTGGTCAAACAAGTACTGGTATAATTATAATACAAGGACATTTCATGGACTTTAATCATCAGTGAATTGACTGCATAGATGGCTGGTTACCCACAATCTACTAAGGAGATTGTGGTCAATGTGTGACATCCCATCCAATCAGTTGAAGGCCTAAAAGGGGAAGTGATTTCAGCATTCAGAGAGAGAATTCAGATTTCTACTTCAGACAGCGTCTCCTGCGAACTCATGAAGGAACTTCATCAGATCCCCTGGTTTTCAGCTTGCCCTTCGGAATTTGGACTTGTGTATCCCCACAGTCATGTGAGGCAATTTTATAAAATCTGATAAAATTTTACAGATGTCTCCTGTAGGTTTTGTTTCCCTAGAGAACCCTGACTAATACACAATCCAAAGTATACAATCAATGGCTTTTAGTATAATCATAGAGTTGTGCATTCATCACTGCAATAAATTTTAGAATATTTGCATTACTCTTAAAAAAAAACCAAAAACCCCATATACCTTAGCAGTCATTCTAATAACATACAGGACCCATAACTTCCCCTTTCAACCACATCCACATACATAGCTCAGCATTGTTAATTACACTCACTATAATGTGCTACCATCACCACCAGCCATTTCCTAACTTTTACAATCATCCTAAATAGAAATTTTTACAAATTAATGATCAGCTCCCCATTCTCTACCCCAATCTATCCCTTGGTAACCTATAGTCTAGATTCTTATATCATAGTCTGAAGAGATTATGTATTCTTCTTAAAATAAATTTGTGATTGTTTATTGCCTATAATCCAAAGTCTACTTTTGCAATGGCATTAAACTTTCTTTGCAACATTGTTTTAGTTAATTATTTGGCAACAGGCCTTACCCATTGTAATGGTTTAATATTGTTTATGAATTCCAAAAGTAGATATTGGATTATGTTTGTAAAGTGATCTGTACCTGAGAGCGATTAAATTATGATTAAGGCTTTGATTGGGCCACATCAGTAGGACATTGAGTCCCTACCCCTTTGGTGGGCTGGGACTCCCAGAGAAAAGTACATTGCAGAGAAGAAAGTTGGAGTTTTGATCTGGAGCTTAGGAAGTAAGCACACAGAGGAGCAGAGCAGCTGAGATCACAGAGAATTAAGCCCCAGGAAGACAGGAGCCCAGGAAGCCTGAACTCTTTTGCAGATATTGGCAGCTATCTTGCTCCAACACGTGGCAACAAACATTGGTGAGGAAACTAATTTATGCTTTATGGCCTGGTAACTGTAAGCTTCTATCCCAAATAAATACCCTTTATAAAAGCCAACAAATATCTGGTATTTTGCATCAGCATCCCCTTGGCTGACTAATACAGAATTTGGTACTAGAAAGTGAGGAAGTACTTGTCAATTACTAAAAGGGTGGGATAGTTTTATAAATGGGTAAGGGGTATTTTTTTGTAGGAATTTTGAGATGCTTGATGGAAAAGGCCTAACTAGATTTGAAGAGACTGTTGATAGGGATATGGATGCTAAAGCAACTTTTTATGAGGCATTAGAAGTAAGTGATGAAACTATTATTGGAAATTGGAGGAAAGGTAATCGGTGCTTTAAAGTTGCAGAAAACTTGGCAAGATTAACTTCTGGTGTTTTATGGAAGCAGAATTTGAAAATGGCAAGCCTGGGCATTTAGCTGAAGAACTTTTCAAAGTAAACTTTGAGAATGAGGCTTGACTTTTTCTTGCAGCTTATAGCAAAATGTTAGATGAGTGAGATAAGCTAAGAACTAAACTGTTGGGCACAAAGCAAACAGAAACTGATTCTGGAATTTCTAAGTCTCTGGAAATCAAGTCCCCAGATGATAATGCCCCATTTGAAGACTTACCTAAACCTGGGACTTGTAAATCAGGATTGAAGAGGCAGTTATCTAGGAAAGGCTTGTGGAAAGCCTTACTGTCTGATGGCTTGGATCCCTGCTTCTTGCATGCTAAACCAACAATGTTTTTGAGAGCGCTATATGAGCAAAACCACTGTCAGCTTGGACTAAAAGTGACACAGAAAGGAGATATTGAAGGAGAAACAGCTTTAAGAAGAAAACCATTAAAGCTGAGATCTGGAATTAAGGCATCACCTTGGGCCAAGAGAGGAACCCCACTCATGTGTAAAGAGAGGGTGAGTTTGCCCCAGCAGTTGAAGAGGGTGGATGTTCCTGCCTGATGTTCTGGGAGAGTTTTGCCACAAGGGTAAAGAGAGAGTGGAGCACATTAATCAAAGATTAGGGCGGTTAAGGTCAGCACCCCATAGGTCTGAGAGGGGTTTGCCTGCCCTCCATGGATTAGGGAAGGCTAAGTGGTCAACTCGTTGCTCTGAGAAGGTTAAGCCTGTATGACAAAGATTAGGGAAGGCCAGGTGGTCAACTCATTGCTCCGAGAGGGTTGAGCATGTATGTCAAAGGTTAGGGGGAATGTTGTCTTCACCTCACTGTACTAAGGGGGCTAAGACTCTAACCCAAAGATTGGGTAAGGTGTGGCAATCACCCCAATGCTCTTTGAGGATGAGGTCTAGAACTTGGTTGACATCCAGATGCTTGATTGAGGGTTGAACCAAAAAAAATGGCCACTGGGTAAGTGTGTGGAAAGGGTGTTCCTCATGAGACCCCAAGGAGAAGAAACCATTGTCTGAAGAATGACTCTCAGACTTTGAAATTGAATGGAGGATGCCCTGCAGGTTTACTGAACTGTAATGAACTCATGACTCATGTTTTCCTCCCAATTTCTCCATATGATAATGAAAATGTTAATCCTTTGTCCATTTGTGTACTGGAAGCAGATAAATTGTTTTGTAAGTTTCAGAGATCTACAGCAGACAAGCTGTATTTCTTTAAACTGATTATGATATGATTTTGTACTTGCATTGTTACTGAAATAAGTTTTTTTGAATATTGTTATGTATTTTTGGAATTCAGAGGGTGAAGTGCAGCATTTGATATTGTTTATGAATTCCTAAAATAGATATTGGATTATGTTTGTAAATTGGTCTGTACCTGGGCATGATTAAATTATGATTAGGGCTTTGATTGGGTCACATCAGAAAGGCGTTGAGTCCCTGCCCCCTTGATGGGTGGGGACTCACAGAGAAAACTATATGGCAGAGAGGAAAGTTGGAGTTTTGAGCTGGAGCCCAGGAAGTAAGCACACAGAGGAGCAGAGCAGCTGAGCCCACAGAGAATCGAACCCTGGGAAGAGAGGAACCCAGGAAACCTGAACTCTTGGCAAACATCTACAGCCATCTTGCTCCAGCACATGGCAACAAACTGTTGAGGGAAGTAACTTATGCTTTATGGCCTGGTAACTGGAATCTTCTACCTCAAATAAATGCCCTTTATAAAAGCCAACAAATTTCTGGTATTTTGCATCAGCACTGCTTTGGTTGACTAATACACCGCCTTTCATTGCATAGTGACTAATACACCCCCTTTCTTTGTGTTACTACTTACCTCCAGCTGGGAGTCCAATGCAGACCAGAAATTTCCTTCCACCATACCTATATGTTAATGTTCCTTACTTTTTGAATCAAATACTGCTATCTAAGAGTCTCTACTGGACATGGTTTATGCAAAATAACAGAGACAGTTTAGAAATGGTAGCCTTGATGGCAAAAAACAAGCTGCATTGGCCGCATGGGATACCCAGTTAGAGAGTAACCCAGGCAACATCATGACCAGATTATTTTCCTCCTGCCCACACTCTCTTGTCTCTGCCTTGCTTTCTGAAATTGATTCTCCAGCATTCCAATTAATTCTGTGAGATGTCAGATATCATCTCACAAAATTTATTTCTGTTTTAAGTTGACAAAAATCTATTTTTATTATTTGCATCTAAGAACTGCAACAGATTAAACACTTTATCAAATAATCACAAAGGACAGGTGTGCACTTCATGAAATTTTATACCAACATATTACTGCTGTTCTGATTTCCATAAATTATTTTCCTCTTCCAAATATTTCAACGTAAAATAATTCTACGTTATGTTATGTTATGTTATGTTGTGTTGTGTTGTGTTGTGTTGTGTTGTGTTATGCAAGAGCTATGTGTTTCTTGTAAGTTTTTACTATAATGTTCCACATATCACCAAAGGCAAATTTGATCACTTCTTTATCCCTATCTTTTGATATACATTCCTATATGAATATACATTTCATGATAATTATTTGTGTCTTTCCTTTTCCCTCAATTCTGAACTATGTACTTCTGTGGGCAAGAACTATATTTCATTTTATTCTTGTATTTACAGATGCATGAGGGTTACTGTGACAGTCTGAATTTTGTGAATCCCAGAAAAAAAAATTGTTTTTAAACTAATCCATTCCTGTAGATGTGGGGGTCCTTTGATTACATTAAATTCAGTTAAGGGACATTTGATTAGATCACATGATTAGAACACTTTGGGGATTTTTGATTGGACTATGTCAGTGAAGCATGACCCATATTAGGTTTAGCCCTCTTGCTGAGGTCTTATATAAACTGAGAACACACAGATGAAAAGAAACACAGAAAGGAGAATTATGCCATTTTGATCCTGTCATGTGAGAGAGAAGACTCAAGGATCACTAGCATCCAAAGCTGAGGCACAAAGTCCCCAAAGGGCTGGGCCCATGGAGCAGCTCAAGGCTGAAGAGAGGAGCCATATACCTGATCACCTACGGCTGGGTTCAGGGAGAAAGTGGAACAGCCAAGGCTGAGAGAGGAGAGCCATAAGTATAGACAAGCCATATGCCTGATTGCCCACAGCTGAGCTCTGGGATATGGTGAGACTTGGGAGGAAGGCTAAGGACTCAGCCAAGATCTGCTACCATCTTGCCTTGCTACATGACAGCATGCTAGCTACCTTTGGTGAGAAAGTATCTCTGCTAATGTCTTGATTTGGACATTTCACAGCCTCAGAACTAAAAACTGTTACTCCCAGTAAATTTTCCATGATGTAAACCAATCCATTTATGGTATTTTTGCATTGGCAGCCTTTGGCAAACTAAGATAATAGCTATCTGTACATAAGCATTAGGTTGAATTGTTTAATAGAGCATTTTATACATGTTGATTGTCCAGTAAATATCATTAAATGATTAAATACATGCTTATACAGAAACTTCTGAATTAGATCACTTTAAAATCTCTATAACCAAGGAAGAATTAAACATTCCTACTGTGATTTAAGGTAAAAATAGTGATAAAAATGCAATGAATGTAGAAAATGTTATACTTTCTAAGTACCTAAATATATATATTGAAGAAACATTGGCAAGGTTTAAATTATTAGGAAATTTCATTTGTGTTTTATTCACAGGTATGCCATATATTCTCTGCATAAAATAACCTATGCATAATTATCATTATTTTCATATCACAATCATTTTGCTTTTTATTCCACACCTGATCTACTGGACAAATTATGATACAGCTCTGTCTAAACATTACTAAAAGTTGATCCTTTTCTTACATAAATATTTCAAAAATTTTGTCTACTCTACTTTTCTATTTTTTTATATGAAACTTTACATATACATCAATATTTTTGGAAAGAATGTAGAAAACTGATACTAACCAGTTGATTGGCATGGCTGTTTTATGGAACAAATGAATATTCATCAAACTTAGCACATTTTTATCTTTGTCAATTTTCCTCCTTCCAAATTCAGCTTTTATAGAGCTTTCCTAATTAAATATCCTATATAATATCCATAATATTGATTGTTATTCTACAAATGTCTTCTTTAAAAAGAAACAAGAAATATAAACAAATGCCTTAGAACTAAAACAAAGTCTAACTGGTAGATAAATACATAGCTTACAGTGGAACTGATCCAAGACATATTCATGTGATTGTTAGGCAGCCATCAATGTTCATTATTTAGGGAATATCAACTCAAGAATATTAGTAGAGAAAAAGAGACATCAATATGAAATAATTTGCATTTGAAAGAACCAGTGTCAGTTCTGTACCCCATTAATCTTTTCCTAGTAAAAATCAAAGAAAAATATCAGAAAGCTGAAGGGAAAGGTTTTTGTTTGAATATATTTATGATAACAAAATATACATAACCTATTATTGAACAAAATGCTGTAGAATCCTGACTACAAAACATTTTATTTTCTATAAAGATGAATTGACAGTGGTGTTACACCCACTTGAATTAATATTACACTACTATTAGAAAATCTATTGTAAAATATAATGTAGCAATATGTAAAGCAAATATAACAAATTAACTTATTGGAAAATAAGGACTCAAAATTGCAATATCACTTTTTTTAAAATGCAAATACACACATGAAAATATTAGAAGAGAACAATGCAAAAAATCTACCATAGCTTCCATATTAAGATGATGTGGTGATTAGTGGTATTTGCTAATTTCTCTTTTATTTCTTTCTCCTTTTTTGTTTTGATTATTTTGTTTTAATTATTTTTAATTATTTGGAAATGGAAACTAACATATAAAATATAAATTTCACAAAATCTTTGTGTTTTTTCTATAATGGGTGTGTTAAAATTATTTCTAGTTTATTCTGCCATAGCTGGTGTGTTTCATATGTGGTGAAGTAAGGGTTAAATGCATTTAGTAAGCTACTGAGCTGGGCCCCTCTTTCTGTGTAGCAGTTAGATTAGCCTTGGTAGATAAGAGCTTTTCATGGATAGTTGTTTTTGATATCACTGTGTAATCGGAACTGAATACTTTATCAAAAGAAAATATTGATTTTTTTTTACAAGAACAAGACACTTTAGAAATTGATCATGTATTTCTTGGGGCAAGGGTATGCGTGGTGAAACTGTTAGGAAGTTAATACTTAACCAGCAAAGAGATGGGCTTTTATAAAGAAAATAAATAGGGCTTAGGCACTGACTTCAAGTGAGAGCAGGGACCTGTCTCCAAAACACCTCTGAAACTCTACCAATTCAAACAGGGACTCTTAGGGCCATTTTTAATAACATATTCTAAATACAGCAACAAGAGTAACATTTTTAAAAACTAGGTCACATAAAATAAACTGCTGTGATGCAAATTCTCCAAGGGCTCCTCATTTCACTGAATAAAAGCAAATCCCTTACTTGATCTACAAGTCCCTAAATGACCAACCATCCTGGTTATATCTCTGACCTCTGTGCTCTCAATTCTCTCCTTGACAACACTGCTCTGGTTATACCAACCAGACTCCTTACTATTAAAAAAAAAAAAAGATACTGGACATTCTTAGACTTAGGACCTTATCACTCATTATGTTCTTTAACTGGAATTAGTTATTATTTCCCCTGAGTTCATATGACTACTTCCCTATGTTCATTAGCTAATGTTAGTGTCTTTTTTTTTCAATAAAGCATTACTGAGCAATTTATTTAAAATTATGAATCCATTTAACTTTGAATGTGCCTGTCTGTATACCTCTTAATCTCTGTATAGCTTTTTATTTTCCATAACAAATATAACTGTATTTCTAACCCTGCAACTTATTTTTTTTGCAATTATTGCCTGTCTTTTGCAATAAAGTACTAAATTCTGAAAGAATAGGCTATTTTTATCTGTTGTATTTACTAATGCATTCCAATTACAAAGAATAATTTCTGACACATATTAGAGGATCAGTCAATATTTGTTAAATGAATTGAATCATTTTCCTTTTTCATGTTTTCCAAAAAGTAATCACCTCAGTTTGATATCTTTACTGTTGAATTCACATTATCCTTCTGTTGCATGCTTCAACGTTAAAGTCTAGGTGTGTTCCTGAATGTAGACCAGTGAAATCAGTTTAAAATGATGTTTATTTTCATTAAAGAAATTTCAGTTGACATATGTAATTTTTGCCAATACAACATTCAATTTCTTTTCTTCTGGTTATTGAACCTCTGAAATTTCTATGGAGAGATAGGTCTTTTCTTTATGAAGTCTCAAATATTGGAGATGGGGTCAAGATACATCCCCAATTAACAAGAAGTGAGCATTTGTGCAGGGCCTGAATACTCACATTCATAATGGATGGTTTAGGGAAATGTATGTGATTTCTTTTATGTCAAAGTAGTTAGAACTAGACACTTGGCAAGATGGCATCAGTTTAAGTTGGTGCACACCATCTCTCTCACAAAAGAAGGCCAATTGGGGACAGGATCCTGCCTAAGTGAGCTGATCTGGGAGCCCATGGAGCAGGAGCCTTTGGGGCATTGATCTGGAGGGAGCTGGACAGGGAGATAGATTGCTCAAGATAAAACCTTGAGGTTTTAGCCCCATGCCTGGAAATTGCAGACAGCTAAACCCCACCCTCAGGGCAAAGGGCCCGGATGAGTCCCAGCTCCAGCTGGCCACCCAGCGAGAGGGAGTGTTCTCTGAGAGTGGAAGGGTTCTTGCAAGGGGTGGAAAGGGGTTTCCTTTCTGTGGGTTTGGTTGCCTGGACCCCCTTTGAGCTTTGGGGAGCACACCAGCTGGCTGTAGGTGGCACCAGGCAAAGGGAAGAGGCAAATCTGCTGAGGAAGCCTGATTTACCTAACCACCCTGGGATACAGAGGCTTGGCCTGAGAGAGGGCAGAGTCAGCCAATTTAATAGTTCTGCACTGAGGACTTGCAGAATTTCAACTCGTCTAAGGGAGTCAGGCAGGGGGAAGCACTTAATAAGTTTAAAAGAGCCTATTTAGGATCCCCTGAGAGGAAGGGGTGGTCTAGAAGAGGCTTGAAAATCATTTCTGTGAGGTGAACTCAGTCATTAGGGTCCCATTTGAATTTCAAAAGGGAACTCAACCTGACCAGGAGACAGGAGGGGGGATCTACTCACACAGCCTGTTGAATCCTGCTGCCCTAGGAGAGTCAAACCTGCCATAGGGAAAGTGACTAAAGAGCTTTCTGAAGAGCTTACTGACCCAATTGGAAAGATAGGTCAGTGGAGGAGTTTCCACCTTGAATATATGAGGTCCCTAGTTGAATTCCCGGCTCCTCTTAAGAGTAGCAATCCACAGGATATCTAAAATCCAGTTGATACTCTAGGACAGGGAAAACATAGACATTATTTTTGTACTAGCTTCTTTTGGGTCCCTTATTTTTCCAAAAAAAAAAAAAAAAAAAATTAACTTAGTTTACTCACTAAAACCAGCCTCAAAACCTGCAGAGAAAAGCCTGCAGGGTAATTGATGAACACAAAAAACCTGACAAGCTCCACAAGGGCCCAAGAAGGAATGTTGTTCTTCCTTAGCTTTGTTTGGCTGCTTGCTTGTGGGTTTGCTTTTTTTGTTTGTTTGCTTCTTGTTTTTCTTTCTTCTTTCATTCCCCCACCCCTTTTTAAAAAATTAGGTGCTGTTAGCTTGTTTCTTCTTTGCTGTGCTTCTTCTTCCTTGATTTCCCATTTTCTGTGTGTACTGATTTTGTCTACCAATGCTCTCTTTTCTTTCCCTCATCTTTCTATCTTCTGCTTTCTGCTGTGGTTCTTCCATTCCACCTTTCTTTATTTAGTCTTCAACTTCGATTTCTTTATTTAGTCTTCAACTTCAATTTCTATCTTGTCTATTCTTTTTTCTTTTTTTTTATTAACATTTTTCTTTCTGTCCTTTCTTTCCTCTTTCTCTCTCTCATCATCATTCTGGCCTTTAAAATCATTCTATATATTTCTCTCTATTCAGTTTCCCATTTCACTTTAGGTACTCTGCTTTTTTATTCCTATTACTCCACAGTGCTTACATGAGTTAAATATTCATTTTACTAAAACTTATACAGTCCCTCCTCTAACTTTTACTATTTTTATTATTATTATCCTATTTCTTTTCTTACCTTTTCCACTTTCTCTGGCCCTAAACTTTTTCCTTCAAGGAACATAGAAAACAGCAAGGAAATAGAAAAAGAACAGAGTGTCAAAGGGAAAACTTAGCACACACACAAAACCAGCAGCTAAATAAAACTCTAGAGCAGAGAGAGAAGCTAATCAACTGAATAAACCAATCAAGATAAAAAGATGACCAGAGAGCAAGAAAAAATTACAAACTATACTAAGAAACAGGAAGACATGGACCAGACCAATGAAAACACTAAAAACCAGAAAGAGGTGCAGAACATTGAACAACTAATCAAAGCTGTCCAAACAAATATCATTGACCAACTTAATGAAGTGAAGGAAGAGATTAAGGATATTAAGAAGACACTGGAAGAACATACTGAAGAAATTGTAAACATACATAAAAAGATAACAGATATGATGGTGATGAATGGCACAATCCAAGAAATAAAAAAGACACTGGAATCACATAACAGCAGATTTGAACAGACAGAAGAAAGAATTAGTGATGTGGAAGACAGTACAACTGAAGTCAAACAGATAGTAGAACAGATAGATAAAAAGATAGAAAAAATCCAGCAGGGACTTCAGGATTCAAATGACAACACAAAACACACAAACATATGTATTATAGGTATCTCAAAGGGAGAAGAGAAGGGAAAGGGAACAGAAGTAGTGTTGACAGAAATAATGACTGAAAACCTCACAACCTTACTGAAGGAGATGAACGTACATGTCCAGGAAGCACAGCGCACCCCAAAGAGTATAAATACCAACAGACCTACTCCAAGACATTTGCTTGTCAAAATGTCCAATGCTCAAGATGAAGAGAAAATACTCAAGGCAGCAAGAGAAAAGGGAACCATCACATACAAGGGAATCTCAATAAGATTAAGTGCTGAATTCTCATGTGAAACCATGGAGGCAAGAAGACAGTGGTATGACATCGTCAAGGTACTAAAAGAAAAAAACTTCCAGCCAAGAATTCTCTATCCAGCAAAGCTGTCATTCAAAAACGATGGAGAGTTCAAAATATTCCCAGATAAACAGAAATTAAGAGAGTATGCCAATAAGAAATCTGCCCTTCAAGAAATACTAAAGGAAGTTCTGTGGATTGAAAGGCAAAAACAGGACAGAGAGGGTTGGAGGAGAATGTAATAACGATTAAAAAGACAAAAACAACAACAACAACAACAACAACACACAAAAATATGAAATATATAAACCCAATAAAAATATGGCTGATGTAAGAAATTCCTTGAGAGTAATAACACTGAATGTTAATGGATTAAACTCACCAGTCAAGAGACACAGATTGGCAGAATGGATAAAGATATATGACCCATCTATATGTAGTTTCCAAGAAATCCACCTTAGACCCAGGTATTCAAGGAGGCTGAAAGTGAATGGCTGGAAAACAATTTTAGAAGTAAACAATAACCAAAAAAGGCCAGGAGTAGGCATACTAGTATTGGAAAAAATAGACTTTACTTTCAAAACTATTGTAAGAGACAAAGATGGACACTATATTTTAGTAAAAGGGGTAATCTTCCAAGAAGAAAGAACAATCAAACACTTATGCACCTAATCAGGGCACCTCAAAATACATGAGGCAAACACTGAAAAGACTAAGTTGAGAAATAGATGACTCTACAGTTATAGTGGGGCACTTTAGTGCACCATTAACATCATTAGACAGAACATCTAGACAGAGAATCAATAAGGAAACAAAAACTCTGAAAAATACATTAGAGGATCTGGACCTAATAGACATATACAGAAAGCTACACCCAAATACAGAGGGATATACATTCTTCTCGAGTGCACATGAATCATATACCAAGTCAAACCACATGCTAGGCCACAGAACAACTCTCAATGATTTCAGAAAGATTGAAATTATACAAAGTAATTACTCTGACCACAATGGAATGAAGTTAAAAATCAGTAAGACCAGAGAAACAGATTAGGCACAGATATGGAAGTTAAACAACACACTCTTAGATAAACAGTGGGTCAAGAAGGAAATCTCAGAAGAAATCAGTAACTACCTTGAAATGAATGAAAACAACAACACAACATATCAAAACCTATGGGACGCAGCAAGAGCTGTACCGAGAAGAAAATTCATAGCCATAAACGCATATGTCAAAAAAGAAGAAAGAGATAAAATTGAAGACCTAACTGCACAGTTGGAGGAACTGGAAAAGCAACAACAAACTAGCCCCAAAGGAAGTTGAAAGAAGGAAATAACAAAGATTAGAGAAGAACTAAATGAAATAAAAAATGAGAAAGTACTAGAAAAAATAAACAAAACCAAAAGCTGGTTCTTTAAGAAGATCAAGAAAATTGACAAACCCTTAGCCAGACTAACAAAGAAAAAAAGATAGCAGATGCAAATACACAAAATAAGAAATGAGGAAGGAGATACCACCACCGACCCCACAGAAATAAAGAGCATGATAAAAGGATACGTTGAAAAATTATATGGCAAGAAGAATGATAATTTACAGGAAATGGACAAATTTCTAGAAACTCACAAGCAGCCTTCATTGACCAAAAAAGAAATTGATGAATTCAACAGCCCAATTCCAAGTAAAGAGATAGACTCAGTCATCAAAAACCTCCCAACTAAGAAGAGCCCAGGACCAGATGGCTTCACAGGTGAATTCTACCAACCATTCCAGAAAGAACTAGCACCAATCCTGCTTAAGCTCTTCCAAAAAATAGAAGCAGAAGGAACATTGCCTAACTCATTCTATGTTGCCAACACTACCCTAATACCAAAACCAAACAAAGATGCCACAAGCAAGGAAAATTACAGACCATTAATGAACCTAGATGTTAAAATCCTCAACAAAATACTTGCTAATCTCATTCAACAACATATCAAATGAATTATATACCATGACCAAGTGGGTTTTATCAGGGGTATGCAAGGATGGTTCAACATAAGAAAATCAATCAATGTAATACACCACATAAACAGATTGAAAGGAAAAAATCACATGATCATCTCTATAGATGCAGCAAAAGCATTCAACAAAATACAGTACACTTTCCTGATAAAAACACTGCAAAAGATAAGAATAGAAGGAAATGTTCTGAACATGATAAAGGGTATATATGAAAAATCAAGAGCCAACATCATCTTCAATGGTGAAATCCTAAAAGCTTTCCCTCTAAGATCAGGAACAAGACAAGGGTGCCCACTATCACCGCTCCTATTTAACATTGTGTTAGAAGTACTTGCTCTAGCACTGAGGCAAGAAAAAGATATAAAAGGACTCCAAATTGTATAGGAACAAGTAAAAATGCCCCTATTTGCAGATGACATGATCCTATACATAGAAAGCCCTGAGAAATCTACAACAAAGCTTCTAGAACTTATAAATGAGTTCAGTAAAGTCACAGGCTATAAGATCAATGCTCAAAAACTAGTAGCATTTCTGTATACCAATAGTGAGCAACCTGAGGAGGAAATCAAGGAAAAAATACCATTTACAATAGTAACTAAAAAAATCAGATACCTAGGAATAAATTTAACTAAAGATGTACAGGACTTATATACAAAAAACTACACAACATTGTTAAAGGAAATCAAAGAAGAATTAAATAAATGGAAGAATATTCCCTGTTCATGGAGAGGAAGACTAAATCTCATTGAAATGTCTATCCTACCCAAACTAATCTACAGATTTAATGCAATCCCAATAAAAATCAACACATCACTTTTTAATGAATTGGAAAAAGTAACTACAAAATTTATTTGGAAGGGTGAGACCCCGAATCACCAAAGACATATTTAAAAAGAAAAATGAAATTGGAGGTAACACACTACCTGACTTTAAAACATACTACAAAGCTACAGTGGTCAAAACTGCATGGCATTGGCACAAGGATAGACATACTGACCAATGAAACCATACTGAGAGTTCTGATATAGATCCTCGTATATATAGTCATCTGATATTTGACAAGTCCACCAAGCTCACTCATTTGGGAGAGTACAGTCTCTTCAACAAATAGTGCTTGGAGAATTGGATATCCATAACCAAAAGAATGAGAGAGGAATACCATCTCACACCGTATACAAAAGTCAACTGAGATGAATCAAAGATCTAAATATAAGACCCAAGACTATAAAGACCTTGAAAAACAATGTAGGGAAGCATCTACAGGACCTTGTAATAGGAAATGGTTTCATGAACTTCTCACCCAAAGCATGAGCAGCAAAAGAAAAAATAGATAAAGGGGATCACCTCAAAATTAAAAACTTTTTCATCTCAGAGGACATTATCAAGAAAGTAAAAAGGCAGCCTACCTAATGGGAGAAAATATTTGGCAACCATATATCTGGTAGGACCCTAATATCCTGCATATATCAAGAAATCCTACACCTCGAAAATAAAAAGACAAACAACCCATTTGAAAAATGGGCAAGTGACCTGAAAAACACTTCTCCTAAGAAGAAATACAAATAGGTATAGAGCACATGAAAAGATGCTCAACATCATTAACTATTAGGGAAATGCAAATCAAAACTACAATGAGATACCATCTTACACCCTTTAGACTGGTGACTATTAAAAAAATTGAACTATAAGTGTTGGAGTCTATGTGGAGGAATGGGAACACTCATCCACTGCTGGTGGGAAGGTAGAATGGTCTAGCCATTGTGGAGAACAGTTTGGCAGTTCCTCAAAAAACTAACCATAGAACTTCCATATCATGCAGCAATTCCACTGCTGGATATATACCCTGAAGATTTGAAAGCAAATAGATGATCAGTTATATACACACCAATATTCATAGTGGCATTATTCACTATTGCCAAAAGTTAGAATCCACCCAGGTGCCCATCAACAGATGAATGGATAAACAAAATGTGGTATATACATACAATGGAATATTACTAAGCTGTAAGAAGGAATAAAGTGCTAACACATGGGATAACATGGATGAATCTTGAGGGCCTTATGTTGAGTGAATCAAGCCAGGAATTGAAGAATGAACAGTACATCACCTCACTGATATAAATTAAGGAAATTGAGCGGTCTCAGAGGGCTATTGTCTGGAAGATAGGTTTACAGGAAATAGAAGGAGAGGAGAAGGTTGTGACCCATCACCCATACAGATGTAATTTATGGTAAGGTGAAAGTGTGTAGTTGCATATTGAGGGCATGGGACAGGAAGGTAGTGATGTTATTGGGTTAGGTGATTCAGGGTTGACGGGTGGGTAGATTGGGAAGGGTGGATTGAAAGTTCCAGGGTACTGCAGGGAGAGTTGGGAAAGGGACCATGTGAACCCCGGGGATTTGCAAATATGTGGTTGAAAGTGCAGAGTTTGGAATGCTCTTGTGGCATTATGACAGTATGACAAAGTTGGATGGGGGGGCATTTGGGATGGGGCGCACCTGGAACAGGCTTCTAGGGAGTGTGTGGTGATCATTTTGTCATGGTGTGTTGTGTCAGTGGGTGGAGACCCACATGTTGAGCAGGGGAGTGTTGGACTCCCATCCTTGGAAGGACTGATTTGTGCAGAAGTAGACAGGTGGGAGTCTGTTGAGAGGAAGGGCGGTTCCTAATAGGCGAAGACAAAGTAGTGTGTCAAGACCGTGGTCTTGTTGCATGTAACTATGAATCTTGTCATCCAAGGAGTCAAGCCAGGGGGTCACCATGGGCCCCAGGGGGATGGGGAGGGAGGAATAGAATAGATCAAACCGGGGGTATTAATAGTCAGTGGAATTGTTCTGCATGATCTCACAGTGATGGACACAGGACATGGTAAATATCATCAAAATTTATAAAAGTGCAGGGTCTAAAATGTAAACCATTGTGTAAATCATTGGCCAAGTTTAGTAGCTGTGTTTCACTGTTTGTACATCAGTTATAACAAAGCTAACATCCACATGTGAAACAGTATTAATGTGGGGGGGAGGAAAGGGGGAGGATGTTGGGTATATGAGTCTCCTGTATTCTGTGTGTGACTTTGCTGTGATCTAAAACTTCTTTGAAAACAAAATGAAAAATAATGTGACACTGGAGAATGAGTGGCAAAAGGTACCATGGTACAGACTGGACACCAGATATTGCAGTGATGAAAGGCAAAATGTAAAAAAAAAAATTTTTTTTTAATATTTTTCACTTTTTAAATATCCCAATCTTTTAATTTAATTTAATTTTTATTTTTAAAAAAATTTTGTGTGTTTTATCTCTTATATTTAAATGTTATTATTTCATTTTCCTATTATATTCAGCTATTGTAATGGCTTCATCTTTGAAAAGGCTTTTTATCACACAAGGGTTACAACTGCGGTGGGGGAGGATCATTGGTGTGGGCTGTCAGGGACAGGGAATGCATGGGAGAAAGTTCACTTGAGCATACACATAGGTAAATAAAAATGTTCAAATGTTCACGGGACATTGTCACAGTGGGTGGAGACTCACACAATAAATGAGAGAATACTGAATTCCCATCCTGGAGAGTTCTGCCATATTCTCTAAGTGAGCAGCAACAGTCCCCCAAGTGCAGGGGCAGTGACTGGTGAAGGAAGATGATCCACTGATGAGCCCTTGATATTGATGACCAGACTTATGAGTCTTTGCTCTTGAAATTGAAACTTAGCCTATTGTTATGGGGTGCCTAAGTGTTGCCTCCTGAGAGCCTCATTGTTGTTCAAATGTGGCCTAACACTAATCCAAACTCTGCACATGAATGGACTACCTTTCCCCCAGCATGGGACATGACTCCTGGGGATGAGCCTCCTTGGCACTGAGGGATTGCTACCAAGCACCAACTAGCAATGCAATTGAAAAAAGACTCAGAATAAAAGGGGGAAAAGGTAAAGACAAATGAGTTTATATGGCTAAGAGACTTCAAAGTGAATTGGGAGGTCATCCCAGAGATAATGCTTATGTACATCTCAGAAGGCTCTCATAGACTTCCAAAGTGGATACCACCTAAATAGTGGGGCTCCTGAGGGCTCTGGAGACACCCAGGTCCTATGGTCAGGGAAAATAGCTCCAGAGTTTGGTGCCTTACCAGTGGGCCCTACTTTGGAGTTTGTGCTCCTGAGAGTGACAGAGTTGGACTCAATTGTGTCTTCTCTGCACATGGCTCATCTGTCCCTTCCATTTAAAGCTATACTTGGTGCTAGAGTTTGTAGGTGTGTGTCCAGAGACTCGGGTCTTTGGGCTGTCCATGTGCCAGTTGGGTCTGGAACCTTGTTAAAGCTGCAACAACTACTCTACAGCTCATTGGACTCACCCAGGACAACTGGAAGGGAGATGATGGTGGACAACAGCCATCCCAGGGAATGGAGAGAGTCTGCTCCTGCATGAGGATAGTCCCATCCATCTTCCCCATGGGATATAAGCCCCCTTTCAATTGGAGGTGGAGTGGACATCACCATCCCAGAATCCTCAGGTTTGGGGTAAGAGCTATGGACTAGAGAGGACTTACTGGTATTCTACTATAGAAATATTGTGACACAAGCAATGGAAGAAATTACAACATTGATGTGGAGCCAATGGCCACTGGAGGTTCTGGGGGTAAGGAGAGGGAAAAACAGTTGTAATACGGGGGCTTTTTCAGGATGTGGAAATCGTCCTGAGTGACATTGCAATGACAGATATAGGCCACTTTATATCATCACATAATATGCAGAACTGTGTGGGAGAGAGTGTAGACTACAATATGAACTATGGTCCATGTTTAATGGCAAAGCCCCAGGATGTGTTTATTAATTGCAATGAATGTGACACACTAATGAAGGATGTTTTTGTGGGAGGTTGTGGGAGGTGTGGGAAGTGGGGCATATGGGAATACCTATATTTTTTTGTGAAACATATATTGAATCTAAGTAGCTTTTAAAAGATAAAAAAAATAATAATTAAAAAAGTAGTTAGCATAAGAACCATTGAAAACATGCAATCTATTTTGCTCTAGTTTCAACAATTCTGGAATTTTTATTTCAAACTTTTCATAATCTGATCATACATTCATTTATCTCTAGTTCTACGTTCTTCCCACTGCGCATGTTTTATGACCTCATCAGTAATTCTACTTTTGTGAATTCTTTACTGGATTATGTATAAAGGAAGCCTACCTCTCCTCTGCCTTCTCTAATCTAGAACCAATGTTTTTGCCAATTTTCTCAACATTATCTTTTTGTTGTCCTAATGTTCTAGCACAGACGTGCTATAACATCTAGATCCTGGATTAATTGAACTATTTCCATTTACCACAACTAGGCAAATATTTGTTGTTCATTCAACTGTACAAGCTGCTACCTCTACAAATATTTTGCCTCTATTCTCAAATGAGTCTTCAAAGATGCCCCCAGATCTTTCATTTCCCCAGTCAACATTCTTTGCCATTAACAAAGTAGCTGTTTTCAATATGTTCTTCTCTATTTGAATCTCTTCCCAAGTATAACTCCAATTATTGTAAAAAAAACTCCTTAGTTTTCTACTTCATGAATACGGGCCTCTTAATTTTTAACATACTTTCAATAATATCAACATTTGTATCCATCTTTACTTTTTCCTTCCTGTCACAATGGCACAAGTGTCCTTACATAAGGTTAATATGACAATTCAAGGTCTGGATTCTATTTTTGACCTGTTAATTATAAATCTAATTTCATTAATAATTTCCTTAGTTTTCTAACTCTCTCAAAAACAATGACAATCTCCAAAAATTATTGTATCTTTATCTTTGGGATACCATGGTTTAAGAAACAAGACAAAACAATGTCTTATCTTCTGAGCTACATTATCTGGTATCTTATTGTGCTTGGGCTGCTCTAGCAAAGAATCACAAACAAGGTGGCTTAAAATAACAGAAATTTATTGTTGCAGAGCTCTGGAAGTGAGAAATCTGAAATCAAGTTACTATTAGGGCCATGCTTCCTCTTAAACTTGTGCTGAAGAATAAGTTCCATGTCTCCACATCAATGATATAATTTCTTCCATTGCTAGAACTTAGTGCCAATGCTCCAAAATGTGTTCATCAATTGCAATGAATGTACCAAACTAGTGAAAGAAGTTGTTAATGTGGGGAAAAGTGGGAGGTATAGGGAGTGGGGCATATGGAAATCCCTTATATTTTTTTATGTAACATTTTATGTAATCTAAGTATCTTTTAAAAATAAATAAAAAATGTATTTTTTTTTAAAGATTATGTTCCATGCCTCTCTTCTGGTTTCTGATAGTGGCTTGTTGCCAATCCATGCTGTTCTCTTCCTTAATCATTACAGGGCCTTCTCGTTTTTGTTTTTCCATATCCAAATTTCTCCTTCAAAAGAGGACACTAGTCATGTTAGATTAAGGCCCAACCTACTCCAGTAGGTCCTCACGTTAACTTGCCTAATTCTGTCTTTAACAATCCTATTTCCAAACAAAGTCACATTCTGAGGTACTGGGGATTAAAACTTCCACATACCTTTTTGGGAGACACAATTCAAAACACCTTACTTTGTGAGCTTTAATAATCACACTTAACAAGAACACTTTCAAATTGTAAATTAAAGTAAGCCAGTCACTACAGGACAAATAATGCATGATCTCACTTATATGAACTATGGACATTGAGCAGACCTGACTCATGGAAGTAGAGTTTGGAAGACAGGTTACCAGGAGAAAGAAAGGGAGAATAGAGTGGTGAGCCAATGCTCTGGGAAAAATCTATAATAAGGTGGATGGTGGTCGTTTGGCAATGAACAGGGTTGATGGGGGTGCAGTGGTGTGAGTGGAGTTGATGATGCTAAAGTGTGAGTGTGAGTGCCTTAGGGGAGAGAATTGGGCTATTTATGGAGCTGGGGGGAAGGCTGAAGGAAGAAACAGGTGAACTTTGGGGAGGATGCAAACTGTGTTTGAGAATGCAATTGTGGAAGTATTCTTTTGGTATCTATGGCAGGGGAGGAACTCTGTTCATATTCATGTTGTCTTAAGATGTTATCTCAGTGGGTGAAGACCCACACAATAACAAACACAATATTAAACTCCCATCCTGGGGAGTTCTGCTACATTCTCAAATAGAGGGGTAAGAGTCTCTTGAGTACATAAGCAGTGCCTAAGAAAAGCAGACCAATTTGCCAAGCCCTCAATATTAATGCACGTAACTATGAACTTTATTCCTGTAAAATTGAAACTTAATCTTAATAATAACTATTGCCTAAGAGTTACCTACTGAAAACCTTGTTACTAAACATAGCCTCTTTCTAAGCGAAGCTCAGCAAATAAACTCACTACCTCAGCCCCGACACACACCCCTGTCCTGGGGTGGGACATGACTTCCAGGGATTAATATAAAACACCAACCAATGATGCATTTGGAAAAACATTTTGACCCAAAGGGGGACACGTTAAATACAAAAGAGTTTTTATGGCTACGAGACTTCATAGGGAGTCAGGAGGGTGTTTCAGAGGTTACAGTTATTATGAACATACCAGGCAGATCTCACTAACTGCCACAGTTAATAAAACCAAAATGGAGGTGCTCCTGCGGGATCTAGAGTCATGTGGACACTCTAGGCAAGGCACACAACCCCATGAAATCAGCACCCTGTCAGTTGTCCTTACCTTTGAATATATGATAATCTATTTCCCCAATGTAACAGAAATAGACTCATTTATAATTTCCCTGCACATAGTTGTTCTATCCCTTTTATTTGAACCTACAATTAGCACTATACCTGTTAAATATATACCCCAGAGACTTAAATCTACATTATGGTCATATGCCAGTTGAGCCCTGGCTCTCAGGAGAGTTGCAGCAAACACCTACCCTCCAAGTCATTGGACTCGCCCAGGACAACTAAAAAAAGGGTGATGATGAACAACCCCTATCCCCCCAAAACAGAAAGTTTCTACAACTACCAGCAAGACAGTTCCATCCATCTGCTTCATAAGATCTAACCCTGCTCTCAATCTGAAACAGAGCAGGCATCACCATCCCAAAATCCACAAGATTGAAAACTGAACAAAAATAAGGATGAAATGCAATCATGGACCAAATTAGACAATATTATTGCTGTAACAGAAGGACTTGTAACATTGATATACAGACAGTGGTTACCAGGGGTTCTGATGGATGGGAGAGGGAAGAATAGGGGGACCATAGGGCATTTTTAGGGTATTGGAATTGTTCTGAATGATATTGCAATGATAGATACAGGCATTATCCATTTTGTCAAATTCTGTTAAACTGTACAGTGTAAACCATAATGTAAACTATACACCTTGGTTAGTAGCAAAGCTTCAATATTTGTTCAAGTGTAACAAATGTACCACAATGATGTAAGATGTTTTTTCTGCCATATAAATGTTTTAGATATAAATGTTTTGCTAATGCTTTGATATATATATAATTATATGTCTATAGATTGATATGATGACTTAATGCAAGTATAAGAGAGCAATAGAAAGACATATATTTATTTATTTTATTAAACTTCTGTTAATAATTGGGGGAATATGAAATAAGCAAAGGATTGTCTACAAACAGGGATCCAACTGCTGCATCATAATCCTTCACGATATACATACATATAGATACAGGCTCACCAAACTGGGGGACACACCAACATACCTGGCCCACCTCCGGCCAGAGTCCCGATTGGATGAAATATAAATATAAATATAAACATAAACATAAACATAAATATAAATATATATAGTTAGTGGACCTTTTTAATAATTGAAAGAATATAAAATAAGTGAAGGATTGTTTATAAACAGGGTGCAACTGCCATATCCCAATCCCTCACGATATGCATACACCAACATACCTGGTCCACCACCGACCAGTGTCCTGATTGGATGAAATATAAATATGTATGTATATGCATATCTAATTTAATGTCTATACTGACAATTAGAGTGAGAAATGAGAATAACATAAGCAATCAAAAGATTAAATTAATATTGAACAGAGTCACAAAATGACAGAAAACTAGGGCAATCTTACACACAAACTCACCAACATCTAGCTATCGGTTGGGAAGTCCCGAATCAGCAGCTGATACCAGAGTCTTGACTGAAAACATCTGTGCAGAGCACCCTCTCCCAGGGTAGGCTTCAACTGGCCTGACCAGGGACCATCCCTTTTATTGGACTTATAATCAATGAACTCGATACTATACATGGCAACTTCGAGCACTGCGTCAATTCCTGAGGATGTAGCCAGCCTCCTCAGAAAGGAACACAACACTCCCCGAGAAGCACATTCCAAGGTTTATGCATCAGTCCCTGAGAAAGTGGCCAGCTTTCCCAGAGAAGACCACAGTACTCCCCGGAATCCACCCTAATTGTTCTTATTTGTTACAAAACTTCCCCCAAAGTGACCACTGTTCTAGTTGTCATTATTCCTCCTGAAATATGAAAAGTGCTGACTAGCAAGGCATTGGTAAGCTGATTAACAAAGTTTCCTGCATGATGTTTCACTTTTAGATTTGAACAGCACTCACAAATTTTTTCTCAATACAATGTTATTAATGGGGGAAAATGTAGGAGAGGGGTGGCATATATGGGAACCCCCTATACTTTTGATGTTACTTTTTGCAATCTAAAACTTCTTTATAAACAAAGTTATTACATGGGAAAAAAATCTTACTGAGAAACCAGAAAAAAAATTTCCTTGCAAGAATCTTGGTTTTATGAGGTAATTTTATAAATAATTTAATGAAGTAGGACATCAGAGAGGCTGTCTCTCAAAAAAGTAATTCTTTAGTTCTTACGACAAAGGAGAAAAGGCATTTTTGAAATGAGGTTGGAAAGAATTTGATTTCCAAGCAAGAAATACCCCTATATCTGGAACAGGCATGGCACATAAACTAAAATAAAATAATAATAAGGCCAGGATGACTGAGATAGAGAAAATGTCAGGTTATATGTAACATAAGGTTTAAGTGCTTGGATCAAAAATCATTCTAGATATTTCAATTAGGAATAAAGTTAAACAGGGAATTAGGAGCTTTCAAAATTCTTGGAGCAGCATCAGTTAGATGTGTTGCCACACAGTTCATCTTCACAGAAGCTTTCCAAAGATCAGAAGGTTGCTGATGATTCTGACTCCATTACTAGTTCCTCAACCATAGCAAGTGCCAAGATAAGAAATACAGGCACTGACCACCACACACATTAATGTCTATCAAAATTTGTCAACATCACAGCATCAAGTAGTGTTAAGCATTTTACCTTAAATTTCCTTCTAATTTCATGGGAGCAAATCTCCCAGTGGCAGATCTTAATTCCTATCTTAAGCCCACACTGCAAATTAACTTGAGAAATGTAGTGTTTGGATTCATTCATTCCTATTTGGGAAAGTATATGGAAATGTGTGAGAATTCATGCTGACCCTCAATATACCAAAACCCTACACTATTCCAATTATCTTGGCTTTTAATCTTAAAGCAATCCTTTTAATTGCTGCCAGCGATGCTGGTCTCCTCTGTCATGAGTAACCTCATGAAAACTTATTTGTCATAGGTTTACACTCACAGGAATGGATTAGCTTTAAGAACATGATTTTCTGTGGTACATACAGTTCCAAACCACACAATTAAGAATCTTTTTCATTTGTCTATTGGTTTGTAGAATCTTTTTAAAATATATATTCTGTATATAATTCTTTTATCAGTTATATTTGTAAAAATCCCACCTGCCGTTTTGTAGCTTACATTTTCACTTTCATAATGGCAAGTTATGGTAAACCAAAATTCTTAACCTTTATGTTATAATGTGTCTTTTTTTATGTTTATTTATGCTTAAGATTTAAATTTAATTTAAATCTTAATTTAAGATTTAAGATTTAAATAATTTTACAGTTTATTGACCTGGGGTCTTATAGTTTTGTCTTTTGAATCTAGATGCACAGTTCACATAATTTTTGATATATAGGATAATTTAGACGTCAAATACCTTATTTTTTCATATTCATATCAAATTGTATCACCATTATTTGTTAAAAAGACTCTCCTTTCCACTTTGTTCTGCAGTATAATTTTAAATTTGTGTTAATTGACAACTACCGCATATATATATATATAAAGGAATATACATATATGCAAATATATGGACATATATGCAAATACACACACACACACACACACACATATATACATACACATATATAAAACTAGCATGCTACCTACAAGTTAACCATAGTGAAAATATTCTCTATTTTGAGACTAATATATTGATATTATTAGAAAAAATTACTTATCTAGATGTAGCTTGGGCTTTACAACTCTGACCCATAAAATTGCTTTTCTTTCTTAACATGTACCAAATGTTATTTAAACCTTCAGGTGTAGTATGCTATTGCTTGTGCAGACAGTTGAACGAATTATTTTTATTGAAAGTGTAGCCTGGAGTGACTATTCTCAGGAGTTTTATATGATCTGTAGCACTTATCTTATATGTTCCTATTTACTGCTGAGTTTATTTGTCCATTCTGGGAGACACTTTACTAAAGTAATTACAAAAGCTTTGCTCACAATATCTGGGAGTTTACAATAATTTATTTGCTTCATATATAGAGACAGGATAACAAGTAATATTTCTCTAAGCACATACCAATTTAACCCTTCTGGTGGCTTCTACACTATCTTGTTGTTCTATTCTTTTCATTCTAAATAAATTTTATAATTTAAAAAAGTAAAGTTTTATAGAAGTTGTGTAACAATATAATGACAACTGCTTTTCAAGGCACTATCAATTAATTTTATGTTTCTGGCATTTTGACAGAGCTTACTAAAAAAATTAAATTTGAATTTCACATATATTTTGACCGTAAGGAGAAAAATACTTCAGAATTAAAATTAAATTGAATCTTAGCAATAGAACATTATAAAATATAAGGAAAAAGTAAACTATTCCTATAATCATGGTAGAATATCTGAGTATATGTGTATACTTTTATATGTATTTCTATTTGTTTCAGGAGAATATAAGTTTAGAAATCCATAAATTTCAAAGTCTTTAGCAAATTCACTTCAGGTAAAAGAAAATTCCATGACTTGTAGGCATTTTAGTTGATCATTGAACTGATTTGATGGGCTCCTAAGCTATAAGCATATTTGAAGAACATTTTAAAGTATCACATTTCTACCTAATAAGATTAATTATTGTTGAATTATTGAATCCATGCTCTATTTAATTTTTTACTGTAGAATAATATTACAGAACATGCATGTAAAAAGTGCTAATTACTTGATTTCTTTAAAATGTATTATATTTTTAACCATGTGGTGTGACTTAATTGAATTAGACATTTAATTTTGACTTGATTTGAAATTCTAATATGTAGCATATTAGTTCATTTATCTTAGTGTATTTTTCCACTGGTGTATTCTCTTTTATAATGCAAAGATATATAGAGCTGAGGTTTAATTTATTAAACTTCATGCACAGTGTGTGCTTAAGAAATTGAATTTTATAGTGCCAGTGGTTGCTTGTACAAGTGTTCAAATTATGTGTTTACATAAAAGTGGGATAATCACATAATTTGTCAGGAGAAAGTAAAAATAGAAGCTTTACACAAATTGTACATACTTATTTATACATTCGTTGGCTTATTTTTCATTTCTGTAGATTTCTAGATCAAGGTGAGACTTGCTTAGAACTGACATCAATACTATTATATATTATCAGTCATTAAAAATAATTAAAAGCAAAAACATCATTCATTGACATGAACTTAGCCTCACTGTACTAAATGGACTGAACTTTAAGACTGTGTCCCTCAGATGACTATAAGCACATTTTTGCATCAGAAAAGGAGAGTGTACTAAATATTTGATGACTAGAAGATTGCAGTAGTCATCTCAACTGCTAAGAATTTGATTCTATTCTCTTCCCAGAAGAAGTAAGATTTTACTCTCTGACCCTATTTGAACTTAGGCATGCTTGCACAGTTCAAATGTGCAATGAAATGTGAGTTGAAGTGATGTGTAATTCCTCGGTAGATTTTTTAACAGCCAAAAAAGAATGCTCAACCTTGTTTGCCCCTTAACCTGATGATCACTGAAGCAAATATTAAAATTATCCCTGAATAGATTACCCAAAATGAACATTATGAACAGAGCTCCTCTGAAGAGCTAGGTTGAATGTGTAGCTATAGCTAGAAATATACTTTTGTTTCATTAAGTCACTGATATTTGGGGATCTTTGGTAGAGTATCATAGCCTGTTCTGCTCTGACTGATGCACTAATATGCTACAATATTAACTCGTTTATTTTATTTGTTGACTATTTCTTAAGAATACATGGGTCATGAAGTCATAGATTTTGTTTGTAGCTTTGATTTATAATTAGAGAAACAACACACTTGCCTGGGACATGGTATACAGTCCACAAATATTTGTTGAGTGAATGAATACATGCAGAAGAACTCTGGGAGTTACTTCCTTATAGCAGGAGCAAAGGCAGATTAGATGACAATAAATGCAGAGAAATTAGTATATTTGGGGAAGGGTGCATGTAAATAACTTCTCTTTTCTCAGTTAAATAATCAGACCTTTAAAAATAAGAAGCTCAATAAATATTTGTCAATTACAGGAGTAAATTTATAAAACAAAGAAATGTTTAATCATAATACTTACATTGCCAAATACTTAGAAAGTGGTCAGGTTCAGGTAAGAAAATAAAAACTACTTGATATATTCCCATACCATACCAAGCAATTCATCCAAAGTGTTTGGTCAATGACTTTTTTTTTTCACCCATATTCATATTTTATATGAGTTTTCACTATGTTATACAGTCCATGTTACATTTTGTAGCTTTCCTTCTAGTATTATAAATGTCCTTAGGCTTTTCCTTTCAATAAAATTGCTTTAAAAAAAAAAACTATTTGATAATGATAAAAGTACCAATTGAGAGACAATATAAATATCTGATTTGCATTCAAAACGTATTGCCCACTTTCATTTTATATGTGCAATTAAAATATATGCTGTCAAATTTTGAGTTCCATTGAGGTGTCTCTCAAAATATTACAATAAATTTAGACTTTTTTTGTAAACAATAATTTAATAACTAGATGTATTTACCTAATCCATTTCCCAAGATTTATAAACATCATTCATTCCCTCTGAAGAGATGAAGTAGTTTTCATTAATGGTGGAACATCTGTTCTTTCAGAACTAAATGAGCTCCCTGAAGGAAAATTAATAAAAATATTGCCACTAAACACAGCTGGTAAATTGTAAAAAATTCAACAATCTGAAGGGAAAGTAACTTAGAATTTAATAAATACCAAGACAGTGAAGTATATAAATAAAATGTTTTATTATGAAGTCAATTAAACTGGAGATTTTAATTTTAGCAGTGATACAACTTACCTTTCAATAATAGCATTCTGATTATTAAAACCAGAAGTACTCATTATCATTTTACAACAGCAAAAATGTAAATTGCATCATTTAATAAACTAAACATTGAATGAGTGAAAACTGTTAAACTGATATAATGTTTTATGAATTAGAAGGAATATCAACATGAGATTCTATTAGATGCACCATGATTTGGTAACAATGTTTTAGTTTACTAGGCTGCTTAAAGCAAATATCATGAAACAGTTTGGCTTGAACAATGGGAATTTATTAGCTTACAATTTTGAGGCTGAGAGATGGTTAAAAATCAAGGCATCATCAAGGAAATGCTTTCTCCCTGAAGACTGGCTGCTGGTGGTACTTATGTTCTGTGCCACATGGCAAGGCACATGACAGAGTCTGCTGGTCTCTCCGTACTCTTCCAGGTTTTTGTTGTTTTGTTTTGTTTTTCAGCTTCTTGCTTCTGTGGCTTTTTCTCAGTCTGAATTTCATTCTCTTAGAAAGACTTCCAGTAATAAGATTAAGACCCATCCTGACTGAGGTGGCTCACACCCTAAGCGAAAAAACCTCATCTAAAGGCCCTACTTACAATGGATTTACACCCAGAAAAATTATAAGTTTTAAGAACATGTTTTTATGGGGTGCATACACCTTCAAATACAAAGAATGATTAGCAGAATATGATCTATTTTACTATTTCTCTGTCATCTACATATTTGCTATCTATCTACTATTATGGGAGATAAAAGTAGTGTAATAGAAAATGCATTTGAAAAGGTTGTATTTGAAAAGCCTTGAATATTAGGTTAAAATATTAGAATTGACCTGTTAATCAACTATTTCAATCATTAAAGATTTTGACCAAGAATGTAAAGAATTAAGAGAGTGTTACTGGAAGATAATTTGCAATATTATGCAGGAAGAACTAGACAGAGAAGGAGAGTGGAAAGAACTGATATGAGCTGTTTTAAACTTGAAATTTCACTTTCTGCATCATTAAGCTAATTTCACAGCACATATTCTTAACCTTGGAACTCTTTACATTTGGGAGGGAAAATTCTTTGTAGGAAAAAAGGGTATGGTTTTCATGTACATTGCCAAATGTTCTCTGAAGGAAGAGATCACTACTAGTGTAGAACCACTTTTTCACGGTGAAAAAATTCTTTAACATATGTGCTTATATGATTTAAAAATTCTGATTTTCAAGGATATATAGCTAAGCAGGAAATACCACCTTTCCCCATGCTTTTCATTTGAGGCATATCAAGTGTTCACATTGAGGTAAATTCTTCTCATGTGCTCCCATGTTAAATTGCTTTCTGCAGCACTTCTTATAGTAAATCTTATATTTAATTATTTAAATGATAGCTTTTAAAGGTTAGGGATCATGATGTATTCACCTCTGATTCACAATAGTGATTTGAACACTGTCAGATTATAGTGGGTGAAAAAACGTACATTTATTGAATTGAACAGTCATAGAAATTTAGAGAAACAGATAACCTCTTTATCATTTTCTCCCATCACCCAATTTTGGTGATGGCCAGAGACGTTAAATGATTTTTCTCTTTGGAGATACCTGGTTACACAGTGATACATAGGGCAATGTCCATAACTATTTCTCTCCAGTTTTCTCAAGACAGATGGCAATTTCTTTCTTCATTCCTTTTTCCTTTATTTCATCTTCCATATTGAAATACATATGTTGTGTATGTTTTCTAAAGATTTATGGAATTCATCTCTTCCCATATGTGGTGGGTTACATTATTTACACCCGTTTGGACACGTTCTTGGTCTTGGTATGCATTTTGGTGAATGTGGACCCATTGTAAAAATGATCTTTTCAAGATGTTACTTCACTTAATGTGTGGCTCCACTGATTCAGGTTGGACTTTGATCTGGATTACTCGAGTCAGTTACAGGCAGCATGAAAGTCAAAGGAAGAAAGAAGTCAGGCAAAACTGCTTTTGCATTATCATGTGATAGAAAAGCCAAAGACCAAGGATCACTGTCAGCCAGCCCCAGAATAACACTGTTTTCAGGAAGAATGTGCTGCCATATTTTCACCTTGATTCTGGATTTCTCCTTGCCTCAAAAATGTGTCAATAAATTCCTCTTCTTTAATCCAGCCCATTACATGATTATTTTAGCAGCCAGGGTGCTAACACACCATCTCTCACACATATTCCCATAGCAACACACAGATGGACATCCTGGCCTCCAGACTTTCCTTGCTGTTTCGTTTTCTTGTACCCAAGTGAGTAATGACTTTTGTGAATCCCTTCCATGACTTTTTTTCCCCCTTTAAATTAAAATACATAATCCTTTCTATGACTTATGATGACTTAATTTTTCTTGTCTATGTTTAAACTTCATATTTGCCATTCCCCATCCACCATTCTATTAAAAATTTCACAGAAATTTTTAATTTATTTTTTAATTTAGCTTTTTGGTCTTCATGTCTACATATAATTTATATATTCCCTTTGAACCATCAGACTCTGTCATTACCACTTCTCTAACTTTCACAAAATTCATATTCTCAACCTAGACATCAGTTTCTAAAGCTTCCCAGACCCATTATTTCCAGTCTAGCTGCCACTGTGCAGTATTTCATATTCTCTTTTCTTCTGAAATTCCACTAGCAAGCCCTTTTGACCAGGTTTGTCAATTTACTGCCATTCATATTATTTATTTATGCTCATCTTCCCTTCTGACTAGATTCTTACTATTTTTATGCTGTGAGTCATGATCCAGCAAAATTCAAAATCTTATTTTCAGACAACTAATAGTTAGCTGAATACGGTCTCTTATCTTTATTGTATAAAATAATTTTTAGCCATAAGATAATATGAGACTGCATTTGATTCAAATTTTTCACTTCCTTGCCATGAAAATCTCATCAACAAAGTAATATTCCAGGTTTCTATTGACCACATGAGTTATTCCTAGAGGTCTCAATTTATTAGTCAGGAGGATTTTGGCTGAAAGCAGTAAAATATCCAATTATAATGGATTGAATAAAGTGATCTGGAGACTGGATTTTTTTTCTGGAAATTGTTTCCAACAACAGAAAAAAGGAGCCAAACTCTGTTAACTTTCCTGAATATATAGAACTATATCATCAGCCTTTACTCACCATGGCAAAGGAGAGCTGCTTTTTAAACCTCACATCCCCAAAAAATTTCGTCTGAGGGTAGGAAGAAGAGCTTCTCATTGTATATTTACTTGTAAGAAAACACATAATGGATTTTCACTTAGGGTTTTAGGAAGAATTTCATTATCCAGGTATTCCAAACCTGACTGGGAGACTAAATAGTAGGATCTAAAATTTAAATCTTCTATTATTAGCAGGAGATAGGCTCTGCCAGCAAGGGGACATGGGTATGACAACTGGGTAGGCAATAAATGGTACTGGTTTTGATAGTCTCTATTATTTCTCCAAATATACTATAGATATATAGTATATATACTATATATATAACAAATCTCCCAACATATAACAAATCTCCCAACATATAACATTGCTATATCAATATGCTTCTAAGCCCTCCACACTTTTTACCAATTAATAAATGGAAGCATGACTAATTTTGTCTATAATGTGGGATGTTGGATTTTTCAGAAATTTGGATGCCTTTTCTTTCAATGGCTATTATGACAATTTGATATTATTTATGAATTCTAAAAAGAGATATTGATTATGTTTGTAAACTGGTCTATTCCTCTGGGCATGAAAACCCATTGATTGTTTTAGAGTCAGCTGAGACATCTGATTAAAGTATGTTAAAATTAGGGCTTTGATTCAACCACATCATTAGAGTGGGACTCAGCATTGAGTCCCAGCCTAGTTGGTGGGTTGATTAAACAGACTCTCACACAGGAGTAGACATACAGACAAGAAGAACACAGAGGAAGAGAGACAGCTCATTAGATAAGGCAGAAGTCCTGGAAAGAGAGATGAGCCTGATAGTTTACAGCTGACCTTGTGAAAAGAACAGAGCAGCTGAGCCCAGAAAGAAATGAGCCCCAGAGGAAGAGAGACAAGCCCTATGCCAGCAGACAGCTGAAATCAGAAGAAGCTGGGACCACAGAGTCTTAAGAGGAAAGAGTAAGGCTGAACCCTCACAGACATCACCCGCCATCTTGCTTCAACACATGGCAAATTACTTTTGGTGAGAAAGTACCTCTTATAGTACCTTGAGTTGTACTCTTCAGGGCCTTGTGACTGTAAGCTTCTATCCCAAATAAATAACCTTTATAAAAGCCAATGGAATTCTGGTGCTTTGCATCAGCACCCCTTTTGGCTGACTAATACAGCTATTAACCTTTTGTTGGGTCTTAATATACTTTATTTATTTTAATTATTGAATATATTCCCAGTAAATAAATGTACCTATAACAATAAGTAGAAAACTTTACAGAATATTTGAAGTTATTGATTCTCCATATACATCCTTGGTTACTTATTAGTCAGCCAACGGGGTGCTGATACAAAAATATCAGAAATCTGTAGGCTTTTATAAAGATTATTTGTTTGAGGTAAAAGCTTACAGTTATAAGGCCCTAAAGAGTTCAACTCAAGGTAACATAAGAGGTAGTTTCTACCAAAGTTTATTGTCACGTGTTGAAGGAAGATGTTTGCTGATCTCTGTGAGGGTTCAGCCTTCCTTTTCCTCTTAAGGCTCCATGGGCCCAGTTTCTTCCAGTCTCAGCCCTAAGCTGTAGTGTTCATTTCTTTCTGGGCCTTTTTACCTGTTCAGGGTTCAGGTCTTTTCATCTGCAAACTATAAGGTGAATGGCTCATCCCTCTCTGGGGCTTTAGCTGTTTTAGCCTTCTCCTTTCTGTCACGTGACATGACTAAAATGACCACATTCTCTCCTCTTCCATGTCTATAAAGCTTTCTTTCTTCCCCATGTCTTCTTCTTCTGTATTCATTTACATAGCCCATCAAGGGGACAAGGGGATGGGGAATCAACCCTGAGTGACACCCTACTGAGTTGGTTGAATCAAAGCCCTAATCTTAAAATAATTTAATTAAAGACATCTCAGATAAATCTAATACCATCAAAGTGTATCATGCCCAGAGGAACAGAACAGTTTACAAACATCCATATATCTTTCTGGAATTCATAAATAATATGAAACTGCTACACTCCACCCTTTGAATTCAAAAAAGACATTACAATATTCAAAAAACCTTAAATCCTTTCAGTTAGCAAAGGTAAGTACAAAATCACATCACAGTTCTTTATAGAGATATAATTTTCCTGGCGGCTGAAGTTCCCTTTGGCTGTAGACCTGTGAAACCCACAAAACAGTTTATCTACTTACAATATAGAAAGGGACAGACAAATGAGATGAATTTTTATGGATTAGCTATTTCAAATTGAGTCAGGAGGTCATTCCAGAAGTTATACTTATGCATGTCTCAGCAGGATCTCATTGACTGTCATAGTAAATAGTGCCTCAAACAGTGGGACTCCTGAGGGCTCTAGAGACAGCTACACACTATAAGCATGACAGGCAAACTCAGGAATTTGGCATCATATCAGTGGGCTTTACTTTGGAATTTATACCCCCCAGTGTAAGAGAGATAGACTCATTCATAGTTTCACTACACATGGCTCTTCTGTCCCTTTTATTTGAACCCCTAATTAACACCCTGCTTGATAAGTATATGTCCCAGAGACTTAAATCTTTGGTCTGTCCATTTGCCAGTTGAATACTGAATGTAAGCAGAGTTGCAACACCTACTTTCCAGTTCACTGGACTCACCCAGGACAACTAACAAGGAGATGATGATGGACAACACCCATCCCAAGGAATAGAAAGTGTCTTCAATTGCAAGCAAGACAGTTCCACCCATCGACTCCACAGGATCTAAGCCCTCTCTCAATTAGAAACAGAGTGAGCATCATCTTGCCAAAATCCTCAATATTGGGGAATGAACAATGGACTAAAGTAGACTTATTATTATGCTATTATGGACATTATTATTCTAGCAATGGAAGAACTTTAATCATTGATATAAAGGCAATGGTCACCAGAGTTTCTGAGCAGAGGGAGAGGGAAGAATAGCTGTAATATGGGGACATTTTTGGGACATTAGAATTGTCCTTCATGGCATTGCAGTGATGGATACAGGCCATTATACATTTTGTTGTAACATATAAAATTGTATGGAGTAGAATATAAAGTATAATGCAATCTATAGTCCAATGTTAGTAGCAATGCTTCAATATGTTTTCATAAAGTGTAACAAATGTACCACACTAAGGAAAGATGTTGATGTGGGAAAGTATGGGAGGGGAAGGAGTGGGAAAAATGGAACTCCCTTATGTTTTTTATGTAACATCTATGCAATCTAAAGTTTCTTTAAAAATAAAAAAAGTAATAATTAAAAAAGTTCCTGGAAATAGAACAGAGGAAAAGAAGCTTCTCCTAGAGATGAAACAATTGCACAAAAAAAGGACAATCTGAAAATTGCATCTCATATTCAGGGCAAGGATCAGTTGCAGAAGGGCTGAGAAATCTGAAGAGTTAAACATGAACTATCATAAAGATTAATAATAGGTTGAAGTAAACATCAAGGAGGAGCCAAAACAGAAAGACAATCAACAATAAAACCCTAGAAAAGAGGGAGAAATTGACCTTCAGAGTTAACACATCAAAATAATCAGATTCCCTGATATCAGCAAAAAATTACAAGCCATACTAAGAAACAAGGAGATATGATTCCTTCAAGGAAACAAATTAAAACTTCAGAGGAGAAACAGAATTTGGAACAACTAATCAAAGAAATTAAAATACATCCCCTAAATCAAGTCAAGGAATTGAAGGAAAATATGCAGGAAGAGATAAAGGATATTAAGAAGACAATATGTGAGCATAAAGAATAAGAAAATATAAAAAGAAAGATAACAGAAATTATGGGGACTAAAAGCACAATAGTAGAGATTGAAATACACTCTTGACATGCAAGAGCAGATTTGGCTATGTATAAGAATCAACAAACAAGAAGGCAGGACAATTAAAATCATACAGTCAGAAGATCAGATAAATAATAGAAAAAACTGAGCAGTTACTCAGTGACTTGAGATACTGCATGAAGCAGAAAAAAGCATTTACATCATGGATGTTCCAGAAAGAGAAGAGAAGGTAAAGGGACAGAAAGAATATTTGAGGGAATAATGGCTTAAAAATTCCCAACTCTTATGAATGATGTTGATAAACATATCCAGAAGCAGAAAATACTCCAATGAGAATAAACCTTAAGAGACCTATTCTGGGACACATACTAATCAGAAAGTCAAATGACAAAGATAAAGAAACAATTCTGAAAGTTGTAAGAGAAAAGTGATTCATCACATTCAAGGGATCTTCAATAAAACTAAGCGCCAATTTCTCACCAGAAACCATGGAGACAAGAAGGAAGTTGCATGATATATTTAGGGGACTGAAAAAGAAAAAATTCCAGCCCCAAATTCTTTATCCAGAAAAATTGTCATTCAAAAATAAGGGAGTATTTAAAATATTCGTAGATAAACAGATACTGAGAGTTCATTAACATAAGGCATGCCCTACAAGAAGTGCTAAAGAGAGTTCTTCAGGCCGAAAGGAAAAGGCAAGAGAGAATGGCTTGGAGAAACATGAAGAAGTGAAGATCTTCAGTAAAGGCAACTGGAAGGGTGAATTTCAAACCTAATAAGACTGTATCCGCAAATATAACTCTACACTTTAAATCCTGTTAGAATCAGTATACAATTGAATAAGAAAAAGTCATATTTCCTGATAATGGACATGTAAAATATAAGGAGGTAATGTGGAACAAAAACAAAATAAAGAGGGGAAACAGAGGGGTATGAGAATATAGAATTTGTAGGCTGTTGAAGCTAAGTTTTTATCTTTTCAAATTAGTAGGTTATAGATGTAGGTTGTGTAATATAAACACTAGGGTAACCAAAAATGTATTTAAAAATATACAGAAACAGAAATGAGAAATAGATCAATCAGATATATCATAGGAAATAAACTATACTGAAAGGAAGGTTGCAAAAAAGAAAAGTTAAAAATATATGACATAAGTTTTAGTTTGCTAAAAACTGCTGGGAGCAATATACAAGAAATTGGTTGACTCTTACAATAGGAATTTATTAGGTTAAAAGCTTACATTTCTGAGACTGGAAAAGAGTGCAAATCATGGCATCATCAAGAGATGTTTTCTCCTCATGTTTCAGCTGTGAGCAATCAGGCACATGGCAGCATCAGTTCTTCTCTCCCCTCTCCTCTAGGATTCGTTGCCTTTAGTTTCAGGTTGCTCAGTCTGTGGCTTTTCCCTCTCTTCAGCTTTTTTTCTCTATCCTGAGTTTATGGATTTCAACTTCTGGAGGCTTTTCTCTCCTTTTCAGCTTTTTTTCTGTGTCCACAGATTTTTATTTCTCTGTTTATAAAGGACTCCATTAAGAGGATTAAGACCCACCTGTGGTCATGCAAACTAATTAAAGGCCATTAACTGAGGTAACTTAATCAAAAGGTCCCACCTACAATAGTTTTACACACACAGGAATGGATTAGCTTTGAGAACAGGATTTTTTGTTGCCCACAAACTTTCAAACTGTCACACTCCACCCTCTGGACCACAAACAACATGTTCTTTCCATATGGAAAATACAGTCATTACATCACAATATTTCAAAAGCCTTAAATCATTTCAATAACAATATTAAGTACAAAATCTCATCAAAATCAGTTAAAGGTATGCAGTCAGTCCTGGGGTAAAATTTCCCTTCTGACTGTGGACCTGAGAAACTTACAAAACAAGTTATTCCTTCCAATATACAAAGGAGTTACAGTCACAGGATAAATGTTTACATTGCTATAGGGGGAAAATTGGAAGAAAAACAGGGGTCCAAAACAGTTGTAAAAACCTTCACAATATACTCCATTAGATTTCAAAGTCTGAGAGTCAACTTTTGTCCCATGGTTTCTTCTCCTGAATGCCTGATGGAGCAGCAGTCCCACCCTTTCCAAGGGCTTGCTCAGTGACCATGTTCTAGTCTCCGCCCTCATCAAAAACTGGATGGCTATCGAAATCTAGACTACACCCTCTGAGCACATTGGGGTGATGGCCACACACTTTCCAATCTCCAGGGCAAAAGCTCAACCTCCTAGCACAGTGGGGTGGAGGAAAAACTTTACCTAACCCTGAGGGAATGTGTCCCACTCTCTCTGAAGCCTGGAGTGGTATCACTTTCCCTGAACAATGGGATTGCAGGTTGGTCATCTTTAAGCTCCAGGGCTTATTCACCATTTCCAGATACATGATGGGGTCCCACTCTTGGCCTGAGAAGACACTTTTAATCCAGACTTCAGCTTCCATGGTTTTGCCTTTGAAGCCATTTTTCACTCAATTCTTCCCTTTCCTATCACTTTTTGTCTAGGCTGTCAATGGTTCCATTCATACAGATCTTGCAAAAAACTTGTTGGTTTCATATGCAGGGAACAGGCATCCAAGCCTTCAGAGAGTAAGACTGTCTACAGATCCTTCTTGGATAAAATCATTTCCAAGTTGTCCTGATCCATATTCTGTTAAATCTTCACATGGGACAATATCCTCTGGGGACTTGTTATCTGGAAACTTAAAATTTCCTCTACAATCAAATTCTGGTTTCTTTATGCATTGGAGTTAATTTTGCTGCTTTTCTCTTTCCTCTCACATATTACTATAAGCTGCAAGGAGATTCCAGGATGCATTTTTTGTATATTGTTTGGAAATCTCCTCAGCTAAATATTTGCCTTTCAAATTCTGCCTTCCATCTAATATCAGGAGTCAATTTTGTGATGTTCTCTGCCACTTTAAAGCAAAGATTGCTTTCTTTCCAGTTTGCAATGACACATTCATCATATCTGTCTAAGTCATCATCAGAAGTAACTTTAGTGTCCATATTTCTACAAAAAGTCTCTTCAAAGCTATCTAGGCCCTTACCCTTTTATAAAATGATTCCAACATATTTGGTACTTGCATAGAAGCATACAAACAAGTTTCCTGGTACCAATTTCCCTTTTAGTTTACTAAGTATTGCTGGGAGCAATATACTAGAAATGGATTGGCTTTTGCAATGGGAATTTATTAGGTTAAAAGCTTACAGTTTGAGGCCATTACTTTGTCCCAATCAAGACATCATCAGGAGATATTTTCTCCCTGAGCTGCAGTTGTGTACTATCAGGCACATGGCAGCATCAGCTCATCTCTTTGCTCTCCTCTTGGCCTCCTTGCCTTCAGTCTCAGGTTGCTCTACCTGTGGCTTTTCTTTCTCCCAGGCTCATTGATTTCTACTTTTGGAAGCGTCTCTCTTTCTATGCAGATTTTTCCAATGTCTGCAGATTTTTATTTCTGTGTTTATAAAGGAGTCCAGTAAGAAGATTAAGACCCACCCTTGGTCATATAATTTAATCAAAGACCCTTAACTGAGGTGATTTAATTAAAAGTTCCTAACTATTATAGTTTTACACACACAAGTATGGTGTTGCTTTGAGAACAAGTTTTTGGGGATCCATGAAAGCTTCAACCTGCCACATCGTATAAAAATCAAAGGGAAAAATGGCTGAAGTAAGTACTGTGTTTAGGGTAATAACACTGAATGTTAGCTGATTAAATTCCCCAATCAAAAGTCACAGACTGGCAGAATGGATTAAAAAAAAACACAATTCAACTATATATTATTTGCAGAGACTCACCTAAGACCTATACACACAAGTAGATTGAAAGTGAAAAGATGGAAAAATAGAATCCATGCAAACAGGTATCAAAAAGAGCTGGGGGCAGGGGGAGAAAAAGATATACAAGGTCCTGGGATCAATCCCTGGTACCTCTTGAAAGAAAGAGAAGGAAGGAAGGGAGGAAGGGAGGGAGGGAAGAAGGAAGGAAGGAAGGAAGGAAGGAAGGAAGGAAGGAAGGAAGGAAGGAAGGAAAGAAAGAGGAAGGGAGGGAGGGAGGAAGGAAGGAAGGAAGGGTAGGCTGGGGTAGCTCTACAAATATAAATGAAATAGATTTTGCAACAAAAGCTCTTACAAGAGATAAAGAAGGATATTATATATTTTAAAAGTATTGAAAGTCCAGAAGAAATAAGAACCATAAATATTTATGCACCTAACCGTGGTGCCCCAAATACAAGAAGCAAACACTGGAAAAACCAGTGGGAGAAATAGACACCTTTATAATAATAGTTGGAGACTTCCGTACACCACACTCATCAATAGATAGTACATTTAGACAGAATATCGATAACAGAGAACTTGAATAATATAATAAATGAACTAGACTTAACAGACATATACAAAATATTCTCACCAAAACAGCAGGATATACATTCTTTACAAATGCACATGGATTATATTCTCAAGGATACATCGCATATTGTGTCACAAAATAAGTTTCAAATTAAAAAAGTTTGAAATTATGCAAAACATCTTCTCTGACCTCAATGGAAATAAACTGGAAATCAATAAAAAGCAGAGAACTGTCAGTATGTGTATATCCATTGCAGGTGATGTGCCACACCAATGAAAGATGTTTATGTGGGCAGTTGTGGGAGGGGGGGATATGGGGCATATGGAAATCCCTATAATTTTTGTGTATCATTTATGTAACCTAAGTATCTTTTAAAAATTTAAAAAAAAAATTTTTTTTTAATCAGAGAACTGGGAAATCAACAAATAAATGAAAGTTAAATAGCACACTCTTAACAATCAATGGGTCAAAGACAAAAATACAAGGTAAATCAATCCGTGTAATACATGACATTAACAAAACAAAGGGAAAAAAAACATGATCATATCAATTGATACAGAAAAGTCTTTTGACAAAAATCCAACCTCCTTTGCTGATAAAAACACGTAGACAAATAAGAATCAAAGGAATCTTCCTCAACATGATAAAGGGCATGTATTATTCTGCCAAAGGGGTGCTGATGCAAAGTACCAGAAGTCTGTTGGCTTTTATAAAGGGTATTTATTAAGAGCAGAAGCTTATAGTCACAAGGCCCAACTCAAGGTACCACAAGAGGTATTTTCTCACCCAAAGTCCTTGTCCACATGTTGAAGCAAGATAGCAGGCGATGCCTGTGAAGGTTCAGCCTTCCTTCTTCCTCCTAAGGCTCTATGGTTCCA